>JAPZDT010000003.1:7074223-7085781 GCA_029814675.1 Acanthurus coeruleus | reverse complement strand
ATTAGAAAAAAGTTTTTTAGTCTCACACTCAGTAGACATGGACCATTATTAGTTTTAATCAGTCTGCATCAGCTGTTTAGAAAACTATCTGGCCCTTAAAGGTTAAATATGCAGCAGTTGCCTGTTATTGTTTGCAAACACAACATTCAAACTTGGCCCCTCGTCCCTGGCTCAACCAGGCTGAGAGTGCAGCGGTTTTTGAGTGAGAATGAATGAGGAGGAGAAGAGGTGTTACAGAGAGCAAAGCAGTGTAAAAAGTTGTTTTTTTTTTCTGATTGTTTCAAAGTGGTTATGTTCCAAAGCACAAATAAGCACCCTCACCTCTGCACAACCGTGCAGGAAGGTGCTGCAATGCCTGATTTGTGTGAATAGTGTCTTTCTGCTCTGTGAGTGTGATTGTGAGTGGCTGCAGCTAAAGTTTCAACAACAGTTTTCAAATAATGGTTTTTGTTTAGGGCTAGGAATGTGCCTGATGCAAATTATGTGCAAATTGCACTGAATTTCATTCACTGTATTTTCATTCAGTTTCCTTTTTCTAGTTTTGTGCTCACATTCAGGACTATTCTTTATCTCTATGAGATTGTGTGTGTATGCAGTTCATGTGACACTCAGTTCCTCCTTGTACTACTACCACTCTAGTCGAACAAGACCTTTTTTTCCCTTGAATAATTACCGGCATTCCCACCTTCTCTCAATATTCTTCTATGTCATATAACAAGGATGAAAGTCTATCTGAACAGTCTCTAATAAAGGAAGAATGATGTTTCCAGTGGGAGTGAAAGTAAGACTTCCCCATGAGTTGAGGCGCTCTAAAAATTGTATTCACTAAGCACTTTAACTTACTGCACGTGGGCTGTTTTCAAGCAAATTGCTGCAAAATTGATTCCCGGACTCTAAAGCATTTCTTTTTTTCCCCATTCACATCAAATTTACATTTAAAGTTGGATGGATTCTAATCATTACAAAGGAGATTGTTTCAGTTTTAGAAGCAATTTTTAATCCAGGAGGGTTTTCCCTGAACATGCTGGGGCTGCTTACAAGGAACAGGACAACCCTCACCCATGTGAGATATGTCTGTACGCTGGATAGAACCAAAGACGGCACTGTATTTGACACCGGCTCAGAGTTTTACCCCCAAAAAGCAAAAGAGCTGTCACCTTAAAAATGCTTACAACAGATCTTTTTGTGTGTGTGTGTGTCTCTCCAAAGAGGAAACAAAGCCCAGAATTTTTTATTACCTCTGGAGGGTACAAGGCTTGACTCATGTTCTGCAAACTACAGGTGAGCACATGCTGCTCCAGGCTATAAGACAATTTCTAAAAATATCAAATAGATTTTATTTTATTAAAACAGACTCTGCTCTCTGGAGCTTTTAATGTATTTTAAGATGTATTGCACATACATTAATCTCCATGATAGACTCCTGCTTCTTCAGCTTCTTGTGTTCCTGATCACCTTCGTGAGCAAATGATTAGCATGATTCAAGTCCCAGGCAAACATACGCCTCCACTCATCCATTACGGTGTTGTAAACATATTCTTGGATGCTGCCTGATTAGATTGCAACAGACATATTGAAGCACATACACAGATAGTGGGTGGACTGGCATTCCTGCTTTCCCTTAGATTAATTTCAGATTAGCCATTTAGGTTTTATTGGTTTTATCAAGCAAGACTCTTCCCACTGTCTGCAAGGAGACATCAGGTCATTGACCTCATTACACTGATAGCAATGGCATTGTTATGATTTTGTACTACTGCTGTGTCCAGCGATGAAGACTGTGTTTTCTGTATCTACATGCCTTTTGCAGTGCAGAATGCTAAGTGCTGAGCCTGTCAGGTCTCATTAGGTTTGCAGTTCAACAGGTCTCCCCTTGTCCTAAATGTTTTATAAACCTTCCCCCCAAAAAGAGGAAATTCTGTTCTGCAGAGAAGCTCAAAGGTCACACTGTTGTCTCCTGTGTTTATTTCATCTTCTAGAGCAAAGTAAGTCTTCCCCCGATGGGATGAATTGTTTCAAACCTCAATTAAAAAAGAATAGGTGCGTACATGTGAAAGAGTAATAAAGTTGTCAGTCTCTTCTGAGGAATTATTGAATATTATAGATCAGTGCTGTCATGTCAGCCCTCCCCCTGCTTCAGCATCCATCTCACACTATGCATCAGTTGAGATATATTAAATCACAGCTTTCATGCTGCTACTATTACAGTGGGTTGTATGTCTTCAAATGAATGAACTCAGTTTGGAAAATGAATAAAAGGAGCGAGTCATCATTCAGAGTGACATTTTTTATTATTCTCACATTACAATACACACTGCTACAATTCTTGACTGAAGTGCTGCCTTTTTTGATTCAGGAGCTCATACTGTATGCATCTTGAGGCTACACTGACATGTTACCCTTCAGAGTTGTGGGTGTAATGTATCAGTCTCTCATGCTGTAGACTGGATGGAAGTTAACATGGACTACATTCATATGCATATTTTCACCAGATCTCTTGTTCTGATATTTCGACTTCAGACAGAATATCCTTGTGGTACATTGGGTAGTTGAGGTCTAAATTTACTTCAAATATCAAAGAACTATCTCCCCATATGACTCCCTGTGCCACCCCCACCCCCCCAACCCCCCATCCCCTTGTGGCAGCTCTGTAAACTCCAGCTGAACCCATCATACAGACTCCCCTCGTCATCATTAGCACACCACTGCCAAGAAGTCGCCGCCATGGAAACAAACATGCAACCGTGCCTTCAGATAGAGGGAGGCAGTGACAGTGGCACACTGTCTGATTCATCTGGCAATGAATTTTTTATCAAACCCCCACATGTGCTTCTCTGCAGTGTAGTACACCACAGGTTGTGGATATTTGGGAAATTCCCCTTACAAATCAGTTGCTTGCGACCTTTTGATGGCTGGCTTCCTCCTGTTATCTGTGAAAATGTAGAAAAGGTTAGCTTTTATATTCTGCCTTCTGTCTTTTTACTCTGAAAACATGTGATTCATGAGAATGTTTGCTGCCTTGGGCTTAAAGCTTCTATTTTGTTTTAATGCGACGGATGTAGTGTGAGACTATAATGCAGCTGCCTCCATGGGAAAATAACCACAAACTTGGTGATAGGTTAGCAGGTCAACTATGATGTGCAGCAACTCATAAATGGTGGACAATGAAATGGTAAAAGGCAGCACTTTTTGAACAGGTTGAATAAATGTACACAGCCTGTAATGTGCAAAGGCTATCAATACATGGAGCAGACAGGAAGTTGTAATAACAAGAGATTGTTTTGCATGTAAGCATGGATCAGGCTAGAAAGTGTATTTGTAATACATTTGCATTGCAGGGTTTTCCCCAGGAAATAGTTCGGCTTGTTGGTCACTGGCCCGACAGATCCTGTAACGTCTCACCTTGTGATCAATTTAGTCATTGACGACAGCGTAAACAATAGCCGCACTTACTAAATGTTTGACCTTTGCTGAAATAGCTCCTCTGCTCTTTTCACTAAATGTTAATGTTTAATTTAATAAAAGTATATTAATTCTTTATGATGACAGTGAAGGTGTCACTGTTGTTCTTTAAGGTGAGGGGACCCACCAGCTCTTTAACACACTGTAAGAGAAACCTGCATTGTAAATGAGTTCATTTGTTACAGGCTCCATTATTATCCACACTGTGGAAAATAATGGAGAAACAGAAACAATACCAAACAATTTACAATGATGAACAAGGCAAGACAATGTGGTTTAAAAAACATACAAAACATAAATCCCACGTTAAGATGATACTGTGGCCTCTTGAGTACTTTACAAAAATTGATGGGACAGCTGCCATATTTTGTTACATCTACACACTAAAACTGCTGGTCTAAATGAATGAGGGATCATTTTTGAATGAAACAATTCAGTAGGCATGGTGTGTGATCTTGTGGGATGAACATGTCTAAACCTTGGCCAGACTTCAACAGTCTTGCAGTCTGACTCAGGTGTTCTTGTGGTGGTAGGCAGCTACTGTAGTTCCTCTAAGTGAAACAGGGTTTATATGTGGCCATTAAGTCTACCTCACAGTTCTTCCCCCTCAATATATTGGACTCAGTGTACTTGATGTTGTGAAGGAGTCCACATTCTTAATGGACCACTGATTATAGCTTTGGCAAACATTGAGTTTCTGAGTCTGTAACCTATGGTGATAATCAATGAAGTCTTGTAGAGCAGTAGAGGCTTTCAGCACTTAAAAAGCAGCATTACACACTGACAGCCTGACTTCGATTCCTTGGAGACTCCAGACTCTCCAAAAACCAAAGCTTGAAAATTGTGGGTACTTGTTTTTGAATTTGATAGCTAAGGCTGTTGTTGATGTGAATGTTGCGCCTCTATCCAAGCAGGAAATTGTAATTCAGAGACCACAGTCTTCTTGCAATAAACCTTTGAATTCTGAGAATGTTTTTGGCTATGTAATACTCCATTTTCTTACTCATGTGTGCATTCATTGTAGCTTTACCCACAACCCTCCTCTCTTGTAAGTGGCTCACTGAGGTTGCAGGGTGAGCAAGTGTCGGGACCCTGCAGAAGGAAAGGTTGTGTGTGGCAGATAAACTGCTCCACTGGCCCAGCCTTGGCCATCTGCCTGACCCACTGAGCCTCTCTTTGTGCTTCCTCAGCCCCATACAAACAGCTTTCATTACTGGGCCACACCACTTGTCTTTTAAATCAGCCGAGCACTCCAGCAGGCTGCGTGGCCAGCTCAAGACAGCAGACACCTGATGGCATCTTTGGCTGTTTTGTGTCAAAGATGAACCCAAAACAAAACCATTCTTGGTTATCACATTCAGGCTCCTCCTGAGGGACAGCGGACGTTTACTTGCTTTGCACTGCACTGATAAATGACTACTGCAATTGTACTCTGGTTCAACAAACAAAGTATCCACGAGGCCTATGTGCTGACTCATATTGGTGAAAAAGGCAAAGCAAGAATTCGTCCATTGTGTCTCCACAGCAGTGCATGTGTGTTAATGTTGATGACGCTGTTGGAGAATGTCACTCATCATTTATGACTAAGGTTAAGCACTGAGCCTTTAGCTAAAAGTGCGCTACGCCCTGTAGTGTGACATTTAATTGCTCAACCAGGCGAATACATCCATAAACTCATCAAGCCACTGTTGCTTTCTCTTCGTCACAGCATCCTTGTATGAGAGCAGACAGGTTTAAATTGACAGCAGTTATGTTGATCTCTGCATCTGAAACAGCTCCAGTCTTTAGTGAGTCTTTGCTGAAGTTTTCACTCCCTCCTACTGCCTGACTGGTTTGTTTCAGCAACAGCTATTTTGTTGCTGATGAAGACTTTCACTAGTGGAGCAGCACAGGCAAGAGTGTAGACATGGCACCCTCTGCTGTATACATGTTGTAATGCATAATTTACAGAGCTCCTGAGAACCTCTCACTGTCTGTTTCTAACCACAAGTCAGAAAAGGATGTTTCTTAGCTTAAGCAGCATTGCAACACCCCTCAAAGTTTATACAGATCAACATGAAAGCTTGAATTACTATAAAACTAAAAAGGAAAAGATGGAGCAATGTTTTTCCTGGTAACATAATTCTAAAACTGTTCATTAATGTCAGCATAATTTGATAATTTAATGATCACATTTGTTACCTCGTTCAGGTGATCATAGAGGTGACTGAGATGCTCCACAATGCCAGCTTGCTCATAGATGACATCGAGGACAGCTCCAAGCTGCGGCGAGGCTTCCCTGTGGCCCACAGCATCTATGGCATTCCCTCTGTCATCAATTCGGCCAACTATGTCTACTTCTTGGGCTTGGAGAAAGTGCTGACCCTGGAGCACCCTGAGGCTGTCCGAGTGTTTACCCGGCAGCTGCTGGAGCTGCACCGCGGTCAGGGCCTGGACATCCATTGGAGGGACACTTACACCTGTCCCACTGAGCAGGAGTACCGCAACATGGTGCTGCAGAAAACCGGAGGGCTCTTTGGCCTTGCTGTGGGCCTTATGCAGCTCTTTTCAGATTGGAAACAGGACTTAAAACCCCTCCTGGACACACTTGGCCTCTTCTTCCAGATACGTGACGACTACATGAACCTGAGCTCTGGTGAGTACATTGAGAACAAGAGCTTCTGTGAGGACATGACTGAGGGCAAGTTTTCTTTCATCGCCATTCACGCAATATGGTCACGTCCAGAGAGTACGCAGGTGCAGAACATCCTGAGGCAACGCACTGAGAACATTGACATCAAGCGATACTGTGTTGACTACCTGGAGAAGGTAGGCTCGTTTGCTTACACCCGTCAGACTCTGCGGGACCTGGAGGTGGAGGCTTACCGTCTCATTAAAGAGTTTGGGGGAAACCCTCAACTGGAGAGCCTCATCAAACATCTCAGTGAAATGCATCATGAGGATGAAGCTGCAGCAGAGTCCGGCACTAAACCACACTCAAGCACCACCACTGACTTCTACTGACCTCTAATTCACCTTTCACCGCTACGTGACTCACATACAAGCGACTGCACTGTATGCTAACACAGAAGCTTTGCTAACACATACACTGATGCCGACATATTCCTGAAAAGCTCAGCACACGTAACCAGTATGTTACATTCACAAACTATTTTATGACACACAGTGAATCATTAAACTTGAGGAGTTGAATTCTGGCTGAGCTACGACTGCTTTCTGCAGCTGTGAGACAGCAAAGCAACCCCAAATGTGGCGGCTCTTTGTGTGATAGATTCTATCTTTTAAGTGTTTCTTAACAAAGTACACATCAGCAGTTTTTGTATCCAAGTGTGGCCGTGCTGTCAGCGGAAGAAATCAATTAAAGCTGAAACCAACTTCTTATGGTTTTAAGTTTGTTTTTCTTAGAGTGAAAAATAACAAGATGGAAACAGAGTTGAAAAGTATTCCTTTTGACTTGCTCCACAGCACATAGACAGCACACATGTATTTTTTAATGTTTTGCCACCGTATTAAATTTGTTTATAAATTGTTTAGGGCTAAGTGAATGCTTGGAGTTTTTTCTGAAGTCTCTGCTTAAAATAAGATGTGGTTTTCCCGGGTGTGTGATGTATGATGTCTGATTGTTGGATCGTTAGTCATTAAGCCTCCAGAGTGCCAATCCTGTAGAATAGACCTTTGCAACTCAATTGTCTACTTGTTATGTAACATGCTAGCATTATATGCAAAGTAGCACCCAGGCTGTTTATGCTCGGCTGTGTATGAATTCTCTGATGCATTTGTTTATTGCAAACTGTGTTTCTGTTTGGTTCAGATCCAACACAGCTCGTCACAACTCTAATATTTTATTAGGAGGAATCTGTTATGGTATTTGTAAGCAGACACTCCAGCAGTTGACGACTAAGATGCATCTATTGAATAAAAATACATTTAAAAGATAACCTTGTCTTGTCAACTTCAAAAACAATTTTTCTATCTCTCTGAGGCATCAAAGCTTGTATGTTTTTTTTAAAATTTTATTTAAAAGTGGACGTGTGGGGAGGGGATCCAGGGTCTTCTCCAGAAAAAAGCAGCACCATCTACTGAGCACACAGGTGTAACTAAACATCAAGAGATGTGATGAAATAAGTGTTTGTATGTGTCTCCCGTCTCTGCCTTTTCCAGTGGTTTTAAGCTCTTTTCTCCTCTGAACCTGATGTCTTATCTAGGACATTGGCCTTATGCACACACACCATCATTATAAAACATTGAGCCATCATTATCCACAGTGCATGTAAAAATAAGCCGCCTCCTGTTGTTCCAGATCCATGTTTATTTTTCAAGGTAAGCAGCACTTTTGCAATGCATGCTGAATAGCGCAGGCTGCGAGGCGAAGCGGCTGATTTAAGTTATGACAGAAATGCTGCCATGTACTTTGTTTTGAGGAACCTTGACTGAACGCTGACACAGGCTGGTTGCTATGGAGGTGGTTGGTGTTTTTCACTGCCAGCTTTGTTGGAAATAAAAAGGCACCAGTCATCTAAATCCTGTATTATTTGCTGCTTCTGTTAATACTGTTGTGAGTTTTTCCCTCAGCTGCTGAGAAGAAGCGCAGCCCTGCGGACAGAGGCTATCTGTCCCAGACAGCTCTGTTGACTCACTGAAGCTCTTAGTTTTGACAGCTGCAATTCAGTTAATTATGTGTCTTTGAGATTGAATTGTGGCTCCTGTGAAAATACATCTATTCATCAAAATGTCAAATTCTTAAAAAAAATCCGGGGTTGGGTCGGGGGGTTCCTCTGCTAATTTTCCTTTCTAGCAGCCACAAGTGCAGGAAAATGTGATGCAAATGCATTTGTGATTTGATAAACAGCAGAGTATGAAGTGGCTCTTGCCGAGCTGACTTAAGTCCATCACAATAATCAAAGCCTCTCACAGTTCTCATTTCTTCTCTCCCTCTCGCGCTAGGTTGACTAGATTGATTTTCTCCACCCACAGCGTCTGAGTTCTGTTTGAGAGCAAAACAGAATAGCTTTTTGTGTGAAGAGCGACATGGCTCACTCACTGTCTCCCTCATCCTCTGCAAGCTTTGGATTATTTATCACTGGGCTGCGCTTTACACATTTGGTTTGCTTGGTAGCACTCCAATAGATATTTCATAAATATTCTTGTGGCAACAACAAAATTTGAAAAACCTCTATGCTGAGATTGGCAGTAATTCTGCTGTGTGTTTGTGCAGCTTCACAGATTTTAGTTTTTTCATTTTTGAGTTAATTACAATTTAAGAAATTGTTCATCGGGGCAAATATTCCTGAGATTGCTGTTTGCTTGACATATGTACACACATTTTAGCTTTTGGAACAACTGCAGTTCGTCGCTGTCGGGTTGCTGAGCTGCTCCAGCGGAGCAACTGGCAGGACATTGTTTTCCTCTACAAAAAGAAACAGGAACATGACTGCTGAATACTTTCAATGTGACTTAAAACAGGTTCACATACTGAACTATGAGAAATGTTTGAAAAGACAGATTCATCAGTTTGTCCCCAGCTATATTGAAGGTTAAGACTGGAGATATTTTATACTTTTTTTTATTGTCAACAAAACACAAGGCTGAGTAACTTCTGAAAGAGCTGGACATTTGTTGGGGCTGTTTTCAGCAGCAATTTGGTGCACAAGTGAAAAATTAGAAACGATTTAGATACGACTGACATGAAGTGCCCTTATTTGTGATGAAAAGAAAACATGTCCACAGTTTCAACATTTTGGCACATTGATGTTAATTTAGTAGTTTTTTGATAGTAACAGTAGAGTTCTGTGATAATTTAAAAATAAGCTCAAGCATCAATTTACTTTTTGTTTGGTCTTTTTATGGGATTTTTTTTGACCATAGGAAAAGTATAAAATATTGACAGACTCATCCTTTAATCCCACTTGATCCACAGGTTTATTAAAACACTTCTTTTAGTTTTCCATCTTCATGCTAGTTAAAGTGATGCTAGGGTTTTAATGTCACTATTCCCAGAACAACACAAGTTCTCATACATAATTCTGCCAGCACTCGTTTTTTTATAAAAGCCTCCCTGCGCCGCCATGTCCCACGGGGGATAAAGAGGAATAACAAAGCACTCACTTGTTTCCACCTGCAATCATTGCAGCCTACATAAAACTCTCTTTAGTCTAAAGTGACTGTGTGCTGATTAAAGGGGCACTCCAGTGATTTTACACATTAAGGTCAGTTTATTCATTGTGGAGAAGTACTACTCCGCCTGTGGAAACTGCTGTTTAGTATCTGCGGGTAGAAAGGGAGATTTCTGAGGTCTGAGGAAAAATAACCATGTTTATATGATTGAGGTTGAATTTGGAGACCACAAATATATAGCAGAAAGCTTGTATTTTGAATTGGGTTTAAAAGATAAAAAAGGTAAAGGTAAAGACACTGGCTCAGTGGACGGATGTCCAGTTGATGGGGCCTTTTTCATTTTCTATAGTGAGAAGGAGATCTGGCCTCAGTGTATGATGGTAATGGCATGGTGAATTAAGAGACCAGTCCCCCTATCTGAATTTACATAATCATGACTCAACTTCTGCTTCATGCAAGTGATTTTGTCCAATGTAGCGCTTCAGGCTTGCAAAAACCAGATCAGACTGTCAAACGAGGCAGCTCTGATAAAATCGGAAACAAGATTCCTCTCCTGCATTTCCAATTTCACACCTAAAATAGTTTGAGAAACATATTTTAGAGTTCTGTTTCACTGTAATATGAGAAGGTTTGTGACCCAAGCACCACCCAACTTGCAGTACTTCACCCACCAGCCAGAGCTGCTGATGGTCCTGTGCCTTCAGAGGCATCCTCGTTGGATTCTGTGTCTATACCATGATGAAAAATGCCTTTGAGTTGTATTGATGGACAGTCAGAAATCAGTGTTTTAAGAACTTTATTTACATAAATACATGAAGTAAGGACATCTGGGCTTCTGCAACATTAATTTTTAACCATTCTTTTTTTGTAATAAACTCTGTGCAAGTGCAACAGTAAATGGCTGGACTGCCCCTTTAAAGTCAGACTGAGGACAACTGGACACACTCAGCTGACATCATGACATTTCCTCTACATACAGAGTTGCATCAGGTTACTTCAAATGATTGAATGTTTTCCAAGAATCTCATCATCAGGACGATGAGCTAATTCGTGATCCTCTAAAGACATAATGACTGCCAGTGATGGCTCAGTAATGACTGAGTGACTAATTATCTTCCACAAACATGATCATAGTAAATCTGCAATGTCACTGCAGCAGAGCTCAAGAAGGCTTATGAAACTCCATGATTCATTCAGTTATTTCAATCACTTTGTCAAAGACCTGAGTAATTATGTGTACTGTCTAATAGCCAAACTCCTACTGAATGTATCATCCAACGGATCCGCGGTGTCACACATTTCCCAGCTGTGTTCAGCAAATGTTTGCAGAGAGTGATAGCCATAACCTTACCAGGCTGAGACACTGAAGCTGCTATGGAAATCAGAAAGAGAGACAGACAGACAGACAGACAGACAGAGAGACAGAGAGCTGTGGGTGCAATTTCAAATTGGGAATAAAAATGTTGCCCCATCAGGGCATAGTTGTGAGTCTAATAATATCTCCTCTTTCCTGAGAATCAGAAACAGTCAGAAATGCTGGTTTAAGATGCCGGGTGTCATGAATAAATGATTTCCTCCTCGTCTTAGTGCGCACAGAGGAGGGGGTGTTGGAGAAGAGGAGGCTGATTGACAGCAGTGTGTAATGCTCTGCGAGACGAATGTAAGACTCTGAAGTTGTTTGAATGAGTATGCAGATGCACGACACTCAGCAGACTGTAAGCTCCACTCTAATCTAAGATCTGGGACAGCTGTGCATGATCTGAATCGCGGCGTCTTGGCTTTGACACCACAGGTAAATTTGTATTTTGTCCATAATGTGCTGCAAGTTTCTAAAGAGCTGTAATTTCATACGATCGGTACTGAACATGCTGCACAAGCCCTTACAGGTGGGATATAATCTGTAAAGTAGCATTTTGGTGAAATAGTACCTATGCTATTTCAAATAGATTAAAACCTTGATTCTTAAAGGAGGGTTTCAAAGA
>JAPZDT010000003.1:6822178-6833738 GCA_029814675.1 Acanthurus coeruleus | reverse complement strand
TGAATGGAAACTACTGACAAACGTGTGTATGGAAAGCACCTTTAAAACATCAAAATTACTGCCATGTGACCCTACGTTACAACACTGAGGAAAAGAAAAAGTGGAATTATTTTGAAAACAGAAAAAATGGCCCAGAACATCAAACCTTGAAACTTTTGTAACTTTGGGAACCGGGAATCCAGAAAGAAAAGGGTCTCAGTTGAGCTACATTCATTTTTCCCCCCTCCGCTGTACGTTTCAAGACCACCACATGTGGATTCCTCTTGGTGCAAGCAGACAGTAAGTACCACTTCATTATGTCCAGTACATTCCTCCCCTCCTCGCCTCATTCCTCTCTACTTTCCTGTGTCCGTGCAGGCCGGCACAGAAACAGCTGTGTGACAGTGTGCGCAGTATGATACAGTACAGCTGAGAATACAGTACAGTAGACTGACGGGACATACGTAGGTAGATTATATGTTGACTACAGTAAATGAGCTTTACATTCCACTACTGTAAGAAGATCTCAGGGACTCAGACGGGGCCCCCCCATGGGTTTGCCTTTTCTCAATTCCTCTCCATAGCTAGAGATGAGGAGGTTTCCCAAGAGTCTCATTTGCCAGGATGGAGAAACCGTTAACGTCAGAAACAGCCCTGCACTTCAGACAGAAAAGGATCCAAAAGCTAAGGTCCACATCGGGGTTACAAGTCTCTCCACACAGGGCTGCACTACAGTCTCCTAAGCAGGGGCTTTTTAAAGAGTCTTGATTACTCTGGGGGCAGGTAATGGTTTGTTTGAAAGTTTGTTTGCCTGTGGATCATCTGGGAGTCTTAAGTAGTGGTTGAGTGGAGGTCCAGGAGGAGTGAAGGCCATCTTGCTCTCTCTCCCTCTCTCTCTCTCTCTCTCCCGCTCTCACTCTCTCACTCTCTCAGGGTTTCTTGTCGATGGTGTGAAAGAACCACTCTGTGAACTTCCTGAGCTGAGCCGCCGCCGTCTGGCTCTCCTCCTGCAGTCGCATGTTGTCCTGTCTCAGGTGTTGCACCTCCTCCTGCAACATCGCTTTATCCTCTTTCTCCTGCACACACAAGCACAAGCACACACACACACACACGCACGCACACACAGACACAATCGACATGAGGCAAAAATAAATGGATAAAAAAGAGGCTGATAAAAGCCCCGCTATTAAAGGAACATCCGTCTTTCGTCGGTGCTGTGTAAATGGGAGGCATTAAGACGGCAAAGCAGCCTTTTCTCTGCGCTGATAAAAGTGCATTTCCTCTCTCCATTTTAAGCACATTAGTAGATGTGAGGAAATGTTGGGCTGGGAAACAATAAGGAAAGGAAGCAGGATATTGAATTAAGTGGACGAGTTTGTATTACATGGACCTCGGGGCACCCATTAGTCAATGTCTGTTGTACTAAGCTGAGTGGCACAGACATGCACTGGTGGTTTACGTGAAAACTGAAAATAAAAAGGTGACACAAACATAATCAAGAAATGAGTTCGCTGTATGTGAACTTACCTTTCTGAGGTCATGCTGCAGCTGCCTGAGGATCACCTCCAACTGGTTGACTTTGCCGGTCAGCGTGGAGGGTGAACTGCTGTTAGAGGACACAAAATATAATGTTATTAAGACTCCAAAGAGACAAATTCACTACTTACTTACTAATTAACAGCTTCAACTATGATTTGGAGGCTGATAATGAGCACTTAGCTAAGTTTGCTCCCTTAATGTTGCTATGCCTGTCAAGCTTTCTGCTCTTTGAGTTTAAAATAATGGTGGTAAATTTAGTGCTCAAATTTTAAGACAAAAGTTTATTGATTTCAATACAGAGGCAGAACTGACTTTATAAGTGCTAGTTTTTGTTAGCTAATGCTAACTGTAAAATACTTTAATTAGTTGAAATCTTTATTTCTTTATTACTTTATTATTACTTAAGTCTGTGTGTAAATGTGTAAAATATACACCTGTTAACACACTTGATGTTATGCTTACAGACCAAGGCTAAAGTCCAACAGGATGTAGAAATTTAGGAACAGCATTGTTTGCTTAAGGAACACAGTGATTTATGATTTCATGTTTGTTATTTTCAAACAGCATTTTTCACAGCAGAGGTGGTGGTTGTGTGTTTGTATTCGTCGGTAAAGCCTACTCTGCTTCCAGCGCTGCTCCCTCCGCCTCCACCACTCGTCTGGTCAGTTCTCTTGAGATCTGCAGAGCCTCTGCCCGCTGCATGTCCGTCATGGTGCAAAAAGACGCCACGCGCTGGTCTGGAGACAGAACAGGTGACGTAACAGGTCATAAGTGTGCCCTTAACATTAGAAACAGGAAATGTGTTTAGCATTGCATTTTCACGGTGTCAACATGCACCTAAAATAGAGCAGAACAGCACACTCGCATGCACACACTCCTGACAGGTTGGGCAGTTCATTCATGCTTTGTATGAGTGAGTGGTTCTGGTTTAAGCTGTTGCAAAGCCAACAAAGGAAGTCCTCCCATACTGAGAGATCTATAAGCAGACAATAAGGAACAAGGTGGTAAACAGAGCGTTTCTAGACTATCACAGATAAAGTCAGTCCCTCGGGTGTTGCTCCGGTGCCCTCGCCCCTGTGACAGCTGTTTGGCTAATAATGGGCTGGATACCAGAGAGCTGTAGGGCACCAGTCATGCTTGTTTTCCCATATCAGGCCCTTAAGCTTGCTCAAAGCCCCATGGAAAACACAAACTTGGCATGTTACACTTGGGGACTGCTCAGTTTTTAGGCTTAATGCTCTTCTTCTCTACAAACCACTCTCTCTCACAAGCCCTTGGTCTGAGACTAAAGATAGAGGGATCTGCATATTCATGAAAAAGATTAAGGAAACCCTTCCATTAATTTGGCCCCCAAATGAAGGCTAATCCACTCCAAGACAAAAGCTGATCAAGCATGGAGTTGGTTGTTCAGACGAGGCAGGAAAGGGAGACCAAGCTTTAATTTACATATGAATGAACATTTTCCTCATATTCGATGGCTGCATCAGAAAGATTAAAGACTTCTAGGAAAGCAGAAAAGCAGCTTGTCGTTTTTGCGTGACCCCCATGTCCAGATTTGCTGGACAAACGGCTAAAAAATCCATCAAAAACAGTTTACATAAAGAAAAAAACACAACAATCTTTCTGAGTGAACATAGCATGTCGAATTAATTTGCTATAGAATAATAAAAACATATCCAGTAGTTGACAAATAGTTTTAAAGTGATTGCACCAAAATCCTTTCAGAGCTGAAATTTACCAGAGTCAGGAGGCCACAGGGTGTTTGCGGATGCTACGAGTCAATCCAAACTTTTTGCATCTTGAATATAAGCGATCTCTCAGGATTTACAGGACAAAGGTTGTTAGCAGTATAAATGCTTTACATCTCTGGCAACCTTTTTTCTCCCCTGGCTCTAACTACAGCTGGTTAAACATGCATAGCACAATGGCAGCCCGGAGCCACTTTCTGCTCAGCAACAACACTCTAGTTTACACAGCGTTTTTATGGGCCAGCCAGGCTGCCGTGACAACTGCCTTCTTGCTGCCAGTCAGACTCTGCATCATCTCCACTGATTCCACTCCTTGTTAAATGTTATGCTGCGAGCTGTGCAGCAGAAAACGTATCAGAGAAACTCTACAGAGGATTCATTAATTATTTCATTCGAATGGTCACATGCTACATTGCCTGCTCACTGGTTCTTGGGGTCAGACGGAGTTCATGTGGAAAAAGAAAAACTTGTGGCATGTTAGCATTTCCGTGATAAATGAGCAATACACTGGTATGAGAGCGGTTAAAGAGGTACTTGAGGAAAAAAAAAAATGAACAGAAGTGATGATGCTGACCATGAAATTGCTGAGACGCGTAAATGCTAATTAACTGAAAACAGGTCGTGGCTGAGTGAAAAGACAGATTTCAGTTATGACAGGAACATATTGTCTGGAAGTCCTCGGATATTTATGCCTGTACTCATTCAGCTGCTTCAAAGCAACCATTCAAAGGTAGTTTATAAAAAAACAGTCCACCTTAAAAATTATGATTTCTTCTATTAAGGAGAGAATATGCAACTATGAGCTTTTAGAAGAAAAATTCCAACATCTTCCATTGGTGCAAAATCCAAACTTGATAAACAAAAGGCCAAGAGAGAAGCTGAAATTCCCCCAAACCATCACCCAAGGGCTTAATAGTAAAGGCATTGCTGTAAATCTCCCTGAGCGACAACTTGCTGGCTTTGTGGTTTAAAAATTGGCTCCATGTTCGTGCTGTGAAATGATGGCTCATTTTTCCAAAGTTACAGTGCTTGATGGGAATCACGATGGGGCTCAGAGCAGAGGTGCAAAAAGCAAAAGGATTCCCACAAGTCACCTCCTACAGCACTTAGGAGACACCAGGAGGAACACAGAGCACACACGAACCTGCACAGGCAAGCCAGCCAGCACTTGCAGATTATAGACACACAAACTCACACACAGACACACATACACACGCTAAGCAGCCAGGAGGAGGAGGAGGGGGGGGTTGGATTACACGCGGTGCCAGCAGCTTCAGCCAGGCTGGTTACCTTCGAAGGCTCGCGCTGCATCAACCAGGTGGGACCAGTCCAGGCCCGAGGCAGTGTCTGGGAGGGGCATGAGGCCCGGGTCGCTGAACTTGGACCTTTCCGCCAAGGAGCCGTCAGAGAACCAAAATTCATCTGCAGAGACAGGCAGGCGCTCTGATCAGTGTCCAGGCCTGGCCCGAGTTTGGGGCTAATCTCTAAGTCGTCCATCAGTTTGCACCACAGCAGACAAGAGGGGTTGGGAGAGGAATCAGGGGACAAGGAGGGAGGAAGGCTGGGGGTTTATTCAAAAGAGTCCTTGCTGATAAAAAGGGATGATGTAACTCCTGTCCTGCACATCAAAACACCTAGCTTAAGCCTACACTCTTTTCTAATCATACCTTCACCTGAGTCCAACTCTAATCCGGATGCACCGAAATAACAAATCCTCTTAAAGGCTGCAAACAATTTAACTTTGAAAAGAAAAGTTTTGTATATATGTGACAGCAAACCACCTTCTCTGCATAGCAGTTGCAAGACACTGTCTGGGGGGCGATAAATGACTTGTCTAAGTGAATGTCTTCATGTTTCAATCAATATCTCCTTTTTTTACCCTCGGTCTCTCTCTCACCCTCCCTGTCAGCCCTGAAAGACGGGGAATGCAATAAACAAGCTCCCATTCTGCAGAGAGGCATTTAGAAAAGCACGAGTGGAGAAGAAGAGAAAAGACAGCGAGAGCTCGAGGTGATGCTGACACTCTTCTTTCAATTTACCCGGCGTCTGAGCTCGAGTGATTCACTGTTTACCAAATTGGACTGTTTCAGTAAGGGAAGGAGAGAGCCTGTGCTCTCAACTATCCTTCAAAACAATCAGGAATCCATCAGGTTGACAGCCAAGAGAGGCTGAAGAGAGAAACATCTTTCCAAAAGCCATTTTCTATCTAACGACAGCAGCCGGAGACGGATGAGGAACGGTATGGAAATGAGACAGGAGGGACAGAGAGGGAAAGGCAGGCAGGGACTCATGAGTGAAAGAAAAATAATGTATGACAGACATTGTGACACTCCTGATGGAAAAATAGGCATGTTCGTGTCACAGATCTTAAGGACCTGCAGCGGCGCAGGCAGGACACATCACACCTATCATCACTAATGCATATTCAGTGGATGCTGCGTGAACACTAGAGAGGGGAATACTAACCAGCAGTGACAGGTGTCTGCTTAATACAGACGGAGCGGCGGGCCTCTTGCAAGTTGCATGCCATCTCACCCGGTTTCAATTAGTTGGCTATATTGAGGAGTGCTGCTGGAGTGTGTACCAGTTGTACTAATGATATCGGTAGGACACAAGTGGCTCTTCAAACAAGTATCTATATCCTGGCTCTAATCTGGTGCCAAAGAAGAGGAATGATAATCCAAGAGCCACATGCAGAGAAAGTCTACAACAGTGTTTGTGTGTCTAAGAGGTTTTTAATAAGACAGTGCAGAGTTCTGTTTGTTATCTTTAAAGGAGCCTCTCTGGTATACTTGAAGTATTGAGCACATTTTTAGTGTCTTTTGTACCAGCTGGTCTGGTGAGACTTTCATTGTTTGTACTTACTCCTTAGGTTGGACGCCCCCTGGTTGTGGATCATGCGTGGAGGCAGCGTGCAGTGATAAGGTGGGGTGGTGCTGAATAGGATGTCGTTGGGCATGGCTTGGTCCAGCATGGAGCTGTGCGAGCTGGCGTAGGACGAACCCTTCCTGTTACTGCACACGCTCTCGTCTGATAGCGTGCGGTAAAGGGAGCGTCTGGGCGACAAACTGTCCACTGCTGACATCTGAGAGAGAGAGAGAGAACAATTTGTCAAGAGACAGTCACAACAATGCAAATGATGGAGCTGTATGAGCTTCTAAACCCCCAGCAAAGGCACCTTCCTCGAGCTCTGCCTTTTCTCGGCACAGCAGGTTTACAAGAGCGGGCAGCTGGGTGGGAAAGGAGGGAACATCGGGGTGCAGTGTCAGGAATCAATTACAGTCTTTGCTCTCAGGAAAATGCAGATGGATTTAGCACAGCTGGAGAGTGTCTGGCAGGTGGGAAAAACAGGGCTTGCGGAGGTGGTGACAGAGGTCACAGTGCTGCGGCTGCCAATAGTCATTGAGCTTAATGTGAGAAACTGTAGAAAAAGAAAACTTTATATGGCCATTCTGCTTCCATGGGCTGTGCTAACTTTACATTCACTAAGTCCATTTTAAGTAAAGATAACTCACACCTGACATGTATATCAGCACAAACTGTGTGTTTGTCTTTGAACCTGATTGAAAATACACACTGCCCTTTTGATTAGCCATTATGGCAAACTGCATAAAGATCAACATGTGGGTCCTGCCACATGGGTCAGGCTTACTTTCACTGCAACTGTGCTGTCTTTAATGGGAGCTCAAATTGCTTAAAGTAATGGAAAATGTTCCTGTTGGCTGTTACAAGAACGACTGTGAGTCATTTCACTTTGATGGTCAAACCTCCTTAGTTGAACAAGGGCACCAGGGAAAAAATATACAATACAAAAGAGTTGTTAACATTATTCTGTTAAAATGTGCAAACACAAATAATGTGACTTCATTATCCTTCCAGCGTTGTAATCAGAGGACTCATTGTGCAGATACTGTAGTTAGGTCAGCCTGCAAGTTGACCCAGATGTAAGTCCCTGTGCAGTTAGCCATTATGGCTATTTTGAGAAGCTATATTCTGTGCTTACTTTGGTCGGACTAAGAGCAAACTGTTAAAATATTTTCCTGGAAGTTAGGAGAGCTGCAGGGGGCTGCAGGAGCTTTCAGCGTTAAATATTATTCAGTCCTCGTTTCCTTAAATCTCTACAATGGAGGTGGTGAGTGCAAGGTTAGCTCGACCCAGAGAGCCACAATGGCCATATTCATGGAAAACAAGACAGATAGAAAAAAAATAGATTTTTCCTTTATCTGGACTCCAGCATGAGCTTAATCCTTGCACAGCTAATTCAGATAATTGAGCACAGTGGAGAGCGAGTCAATTTAAAGCAGGGTTTCATTAAAAAACTCATCATATTTAAATGAACTCAGTACACATTTTCTCTTGTGTGCTTGTTTACAAACCAGGCAAAGACCCAATGAACACAGCTCAATGAAGCGGTGGGTTTAATGTGCTTATATAAAGTGTGTTTGCTGCTTTGCGTGTACTCTCTGAATAGTACTCACACTGCAATGAACCTGAAGATTAAAAGAAGCCGATGCAAGGCAATGCAGAGGTCAGGAGGCAACACAAGGCCATGATAAACAATCAAAAAGCCTGTGAGGGTTATAAGGCAGCATCATCCTGAGGGGATGCTCTCTGTGCACAGACAGGAATTAGACAGAATACCACTGCAGGGATACTTGAGTTTCGTGACTGTGGCCAAAATTTTGACAGAGAATCGCCTGTTTAAACACACAAAACCACGAAGGCCAATCCAATCCATCATTGTTCCCTTTAGCTAACATAAATATTACAGAAGTGACATCAAAAGTACCCACAAATGATATGTGGGGCAGCTGGCCAGATGGGTAAATGTCTGCCTTTGGCTTGCCAGCTGTAACCAACACTCGACTGATTTCCCCACAAGCCAACACCCAGCCATGTCCATTTCAAAGACCCATTTCCCACAAATCCCAGCGTGAGAATTTAACAAACATCTAGTAACTCTTATGAGATATGTGAGATTGATATGAAGGAGATAAATACTACGAACAAAAGCAGCAAACAAAACACAATGCCTCCAAAGCACATCTCAGAGGTTTTCACTTAACAAGGTTGTCTCTTATTGCAAGTTTTCCCACCCAACTTTACAAGATTAGACCCTGTTAGGTTCTCGCTCATCAAAACAACTTTAAAACAGGATTTGCTGCTCTCTCATATAGAGCGAAAATAGCACAGATTTAGAACCCCAGTAAATGTAGTCACGGCAAATGAAACCATTTGCAATAGGGCTTAATGTTTTTTCAGGAGCCATCTATTTATTACATCTGCAGCACCAAACCAGTCTCTCTGCACACCCTGGCACTGTTTAACTGAACCTGCTGTGCAGAAAATATCACATTAATCAAACGTGCAAGATTATGGACTATTTCAGTCTAAATCCACCTCAGCTGGCAACAATCTTCACCCTGATTTGCACCGCAATGTTTGAATTCTTCTCTAAAACAGCAACATGCTTATCAGTTGAGGCCGCACTGACACATCTACTTAGATTCTTCCTGATTTTCCTACCTTTTTTCCTCCCTGCCTGCACTAAACAATGACAACAACCAGCCCTGGAACCCTTTGAGGTGCCACTTGGGAGGATGTGCCTGACAACCACCTATTCAGACGCCTTTCTCGTTCCCACAGGAGGTTCAAAAGAGGAACGTTGTGGGAGAATAAGCTGTGAACGGCCTTCCCTTTACGTCAGCCACACAATAGTCTGCCTGTCTGTGGCAGGGTGTCCCTGCCGACAGGGCGGCTGGCAAGCAAAATCTTTCTGCACCTGCTCACTCACACAATGGCATTGGACGAATACCGGAAGTGACACACAAATTAACCTTTTCCGAGGACTCTGTTTAATTGCTTAGGAGATTAAACATGTCGGACTGTATTAAATTAGAAAAAACATCAGCAATGTTTCCGACTTTGTCATTACTGTAATTTGATTCCTCTCTGTGCCAGATAGTGATTGAGATCATGCAGATTCAGTGAAGCTGCTCCCAGAAAGGAACAGTATTTGTTCTTTGGGATCAGATGTGTACAGTAGATGGTTGAAGTTTCTGGCTCTGTGCCGTCCTTCATGCATTTCTTTCTCAGATGGCTTTTTATCACACTGAATCAGACTCAAGAGCGAGACTGCAACAAAGACCATACATCTCTTTGAATCCCACGAGCAGCACTGTGCACCTTTGTACTGGTGACTGCGCTTTCTTTCTCCGTGGGAAACAAAATAGCATCAAATGAAGGGAAATCACAGCGCGGGCATGATACACCTGCTTTCATTTCAGACAGGCACTGACGTTTCCTGGTTTTCTTGTGAGCACCACATGTTATGTACTGCAAACCCGGTGTACAACAGCAAAACAACTATTCAGTGCAGTGTGATGCTTCATGTGAGGGGTAAGGTCTGCTTTTGCCAGAGGGCATGCCTGTCTTCTCCAAGGATAAAGTGCATTTATATTAGAAGTGAGCAGCATCCAAAAATAACCGATTTGTATGTCTCCAGGGTCTCTTCCTGGTAGATAATGGATGGGGGATGGGAGATGGCACAGGGGAAACTGAAGATGCAATTAATAGAGTCGGCAGGAACATAGAGCATCAAACATCGATGCACTCACTGCAACTCCCTGCCTTTAATCCATGACATCCCGACCGAGCGAACCCAGGCCCCCGTTATAAATGTAATTAACCGAATGCTTCGTGCTGGTCACTGGGGACTGAAAGGGTCTTGTGTCGGGAAAGACAAGCCCTATCAGCTGTGGCGCTTAGCAGCAGGGCCAGCTGATAGGCAGCAGATGTTTGTCCTGCTTTTATTTGCTTCCCAGCAAGAGGCTATCTGCTCTGATTCAGGCCTCGAATGTACTATGCAAGTTGGTCAGTGAGGCAAAAGAGCCTTAGGATTTGAAGGAGATCCTTGGAATTTCATTAAGTTATGATATAAGTTATTACTTCACAGTCTTAACTATGCAATTACCACATAATTTAGAAGTTAGTTGGTCAATCAGCCAAAATAAACTCACCTTCCGAGTCCTGTCTTCTCCTGGAGGGCTGTCGGGCACCATCATTTTCAGGTATTCTTCTTTTGAAAGTCTCTGCAGTGATTTTCCGTCCCTCTCCGCAGCCTGGAGACGGCAGGCAGCCTCCTGTGCAAACAGCTGCCTGTAGACGATACAAAGGGTACAGAACAGCAGATATCATCAGAAAGGGGAACAAAAGCCACAGTCTGCCCGGGAGGCCTTGGGCCGTCACAGCTTGGGTCCAGTTGTTTTGAAAATAATATCAGTATCACACAAAAGGTTCAGGTGGATCCCTCTTAGCATGCCAGCATCAGGTGCCTCCCTGCTCCATGCTAGTCAGGTAAATGTGGGGTAACGGGAGTTGGAGAGGGAAGCTGGGGACAGAATTTATTTCCAAGCCCACCCTGTCCCATCTCACTCTGCCAAACCCGTGATTAAAGAGACTGTGAAGAACGCAGCCAGGCACTTTGATAGTAGAAAGGAAGAAAGGGGGAAAAAACAGGGTTTTGGACAGAAATCACATCCAGAGACAAGTGCAAACCAGAGACTCTAGGGGAGTGCTCAGACAACAACAAAAGGAGGACTTGGGAGCTGTTAGACGGGGTTGGAGAAGGACCAACAAGAGGTGAAATGTTTTGTTTTGGTGGCGGTGGTTGTCAGTGTTGTTTTTGCAAGGAACACTTACATGATTTTACAAGTGCTGAGTATTTAGGGGGGGTGTTGCAGTGAGGGGAGGATATGACCTGGCTGGTAAAGCTGTGTGGCTGTGAGACCTCTGCCTGAAGTGAGCAGCCTGTGAGCATGACGCACTAAGTCTTGTTGGCAGCGTGTTAGATGGCCCACAGGGGAGACGATGGGGAGGCGTTGGGACAGCCTGGATGTGATGGTTACCTAGAGACGCTAGTGCTGAGAGTTGCCCTGTTTTAAGCTTTTGGCACCATGGTAACCAAGCCCTAAATACATAGACAGGTGTTGCAAATGTCCGTCTGTGATTGCCAGATGCATTCTTAATGATCCCAGACATCTCTGGTTTAAAGCAATTGATCTATTTTGAAGGCTGCATCCAGGAAAAAGAAATGCAGTAACTGAGCTGTGTATAAAGGCGGTATGGTGCTAAAATAGTAGTAACAAACCCCTTCTTTTGGTTCTGTATCCTCTCATATCTCTTATCCATCTCGTTCTTGCATGATCAATCCATAATTATGGGAAGATTGAAACAATGCTTAAGTCTTGACATTTGCAATTATTTGCAATTTTGCATCTGTTCAAAGTAAACTG
>JAPZDT010000003.1:6209897-6224821 GCA_029814675.1 Acanthurus coeruleus | reverse complement strand
ATCACTTTTAATGAACAAATAATCATAGCAATATGTAAGTGTGCTTTAATATTAAAACTTGGTAGATACAAAGAGGGAGAGAGAGAGAGAGAGAGAGTAGCATCACCTCTGTCATAGTTGTACTTTTCATGTTCTGTATTGTTTTTTCCTCTCTCTCCATTGTATACCATCTCAATAGCCAGATAAGGCTTATAATGCATATATCTGATTTGAATTCACCAGAATATATAACCTTGTGAATGCTGTCAACTTTAAACAGTCACAGGAAAGTGTCTAAAAGTCAATATCTTGCACTAGGCCCCCGTTTGTGACAAATACTGAAGGTCCACCTAAATGTGTCTGTAAGCAGGTTGAAAAAACAGGCGGTGTACTGCTCACTTTTTCAAGCACACTGCTTTCATGGATCTGTTTCTAGGACATATGAGAGTGATTTTGGGTCGGCAGGGGAAGCTCTGGGGTGGTTTTAAGTGTTCCAGAGAATGTTTAGATTGTTGTCACAGTGGCAAGGACACAACCATTAAACTGTCGTCCGAGGTGATGCACAGGTCAGTCAGACAAGATCGGCCTTGATCATGGTATGAACTTGTAAACAAATGTACGGACAAAGACACCCATTACTTTCAATGCACTGGCATTCAGATTTATATAATTGTGCTCAATCGTGTTTTAAGTTGAGGTGGGGTAAGAAAAATCTCCCTCTCTTACACACACTGATCACCTTGCACACTTTCTTTTTTCCTACCACTTTAAAATGACACAGAGGGGCCTCTGACAAAGCCTCCAGTGTTTCTGGGAGAACCAGTGCCAAGAAATAACAGGCTGCCTGCTTACACAGACAGACAGTTCTTCCAACCTCACATACACACAGTGACACACACACAGTCAGCCACTCAAAGTGCAACTCTTGCTCCAGATGTGGTGCTCGTCACCCTTTAAGCTCCCAAAAAACATTTTTTTTCCCCTTGATACTTTTCTCCTTTTTTGCCTGCCTGCCTGTCAGTTGCAGCTAATATGTAGTAAAACCCCCATCATCTGTATCTCATATCATATATCCTCTGATGTGGAGCAGCAGTTAGACAGTTTAATCGTCTCTTCCCATTTAACTACCCGCACGCACAAAAAGATAAATGGACTACATTGTGTCAGACAGGTAATCAGACCTTAGTGTCGAAGATCCTGAGCTAGGGGGATAAAATTGTATTTTTTCTTCCAGCTCTGCTTGAGAAAACCTTAACTTGTTGAGGACTCTGGCACACGGTCATCCCATTAGTGATGTTCAGCCCTTTGGGTGCACAGGGCTGCAAAGAGTCAGTGTGTGTGTGTTTGTTTGAATATGTGCCCTGTTTCTATTTGGCCAGGTTTGGGTCCAGTGGCGCAGTGGATTAGCAAGCTAGCTCTCTCAGTGTTGTGATAACTAGCATTGTCTACTCTGCTTAACTGGGTCCAGATGAGCGCTGGTGAAGGAGAAGGATCCTGTTTCTTGCACTGAAAAAAGACACACACACACACACACACACACACACACACACACACACACAGGCACACAAACATGAACTAATACCTCGACTTAATATGACTTTTAACCCTAACCCCAAGCCTCTGGTCTTAACCCTCTGTGAGAAAAAGCAGTCAAGTGACTTCATTGAAAAACCCAGCATGTGGATCCCTATGAGAAACACAATGTGTGTCAAACACTTAACTGTTTTATTAATGGGGCAGACTCAAGCACGCGGGTGCAACCCCTACACCCACTCTCTTTCATACCACATGGCGAGAGCAGACACAGACATATAGGAGAAAGCTTGGCAACACTCCACCACCGCCTGGTGAAATGGATTTTGCTCATGCAGGGTCTTTTATTAAAAAGTCCTCTCCTGGAGTGTTTTCTGTGGACCAGCAACCGCCTCTCCCCCCTCCCCAAACCTCTGAGCTCCTGCTCTCACTCCACATTTGGGAGCTATTACCAGGCAGAACGTGAGGCTACTGTACACCCCCACACATAATGCGTGAGGCCTGGCAGGGAAAGGCCTGGCTCATAATGCACCATCATACAGGTGTGTGTGTGTGTGTGTGTGTGTATAAGAAAGTAGATCTGTGCAAGAAAGTAAAAACAGTCCTATTAAATACCACATTCTCATTCCACTGTGATTTATATATTTTACATACAAACTATATTGCACACAAGAGTACTACTATTGTTTTGACCAGTGACCACCGTCTCTTATGGTTTTTCCCTCCTTGCCTCTCTCCACAGGCTGAATACTCTCCAGATGGGCCTGAGGTGGGCTACGGCTCCTTCCATCAGCAGTACTGGCTGGATGGGCGTATCGTGGCCGTGGGGGTTATCGATATCCTGCCCACCTGTGTGTCCTCTGTCTACCTGTACTACCACCCAGACTTTGCCTCACTGTCTCTGGGCTCCTACTCTGCTCTCAGGTCGGTTGCCAGGGCTTAAGATCAGCAATGTCATTCCTTCTCTAATGTTTTAAAAGCTTTTTTATAATCCTGTAAACATTTTAGATAATGGTGGAGATGATTGTTAGCCCTTAATGGAATGTCAGTGATAGCGGCTGTACTCCTCTCTCACAAAAGCTGGGCCATTTTTTTGATGCAGCAGTTTGGTCCAATTGCTACCAAACAACAACTTGCCTACCTATGTAACCCAGTGGTACATGTAGCATATTGTTATGTAGAGGATGATGATGCTTTAGTTATATCTTATCTTATTATATACTCTGGGTTGACGTAAATAAGGAAATTATTTGTCAAACTCAACATGTAGCTCCTTTCATGAGGGAAATTGCAATGTCTCTCGTTGGTGATCTTCTTTTCCTTTATTCTTCCTCCCTTTTCACTTGTCCTCCTCTTAACCTGCACTCTCCCTGACTCTTGATCTTTTCTGTTCCTCCCAAATTTTTATCTTTCCTTAGAACAGTATACTATAAGTGCTATAAGTACTGCAGTTTGGAAAAAAAAAAGCTTTTTTTCTGACTCGATGGGTTGAGGCAGTGCTTCGTTTGTGGTTCAGCTGACGACAGTTCTTTCTGCCAAGGTGAAATTCGAGAACACACACATACACTGCAGGCGCACATATCTGGAGTTTCCTGTAAAATGTAACCCAATAATGTGAGAAAGCTTTTTAAAATATTTCTGTGCAGATGTGGGAGACTGGGTGATCTGGACTTCAAAGTTGGTGTGTACAGGTGTGAGTATTTGGGTGCTCATTCATGTGTGTATGTGTAATCGCACACTAAGTCAGCCCAGCAGTTAGGACAGACGGCCTGTGCTCGTATAGAAGGGAACACCCTGGTCATCATAAGCACATAGTTCTCCATCTCTTTATGCTGCTAGAGTGTGACTCCAAGAGTAACACAGAGTGCTCGGTGTGTGGAGGAGGCCTTGAAGGACGGAGCCAGCGGGACTGAAATCCTCCCGCTTGTTTAGAGACACCAGAGCTCAGGCCTTTGATCAGGTCTGGACACTCCCAAGTCTGCTTGGCCTGGCTGACTGTCCAGAACTCAGTGCACAGAATACATGCACACACATACACACACACACAGCCAAACACACACACACATGCAAGCTTTAAAACTTTAAAAGAAATTCATGGTGGAATTACATGTAATGTAGCAGAACGTCAGTTTTCCTGGTAACAAAGAGTCATGGAAAGGTTATGGAAAGACAGAGGAGTGTTTTGGAATTTTACGTGGATACTTCAATGGGAACCTGGATTTGTTGGACATATTTGCATGGCCATCATCAGTGAAAACAGGCGTAGACTTTGGATTATGTTACAGCTGTGCTTAAAAGTGCATGTTGGGCGTTACAAAAGTAAGAAAACAGTTACACACTGTTTGTATTTTGGACTCCCGTAGGTGTGTGTATATACCTGTGATTCAGCAGTAGAAACAGGAGAGGGGGATGTTGAGAAATTTCTTACAGGAGTATAGCTCCTTCTGCCACGGGCCATTGGGACAGGAGGAGGAGGAGGAGGAGGAGAAGTAAAGGGGCACATAATGAGGTGCCTGAAGCACTGTGTGTAGGAAACACAGCTGGTGTCCAACCTAGATCACTTTCTTATGGGGATGTGCTGATTATGTTGAGTCGCCCCTGATCCTGATCCAACTACCTAAACTGTCAGTATTTACTAATGTGACATTTAATACAACATATCCTTAAATACACATGGATTTTTTTAATGTACATTTTTAAACGGCAGAATGAACCACAGCCTACAGTAAGCCTACATTTAGATCAACAGAAATATATAGATTTGGGCCAGCTTTCAAAATAAAATAACCTGCATCAAAACTCTTTTTTTAAATAGTATTTATAACATCTCATAGTGTTGTGTATATTTTTTACAGAAAAGAATGCAGATAAAGTTTGAATTAACAGCTTTTAAATGTGTGTTACACCTGCAGAAAGCAACATTTTTCAAACCCAAAGAGGCTCTTTACACTTGCTCGGTGCTCCATGCTCTCATACTGTTGATTGAAACTGCAGATTACTGTTTGTTTTGTGTGCTGTTCAGTTCACTTGCCTTTAGCTTTCTGACAACTTTGTATAGTTCCAGTTTTTGAGTGATCTGGATGGAGTGTTTTTGACAGCTGCTGTGCTGGAGCAAACAAATGAAGGCTGTAAATGGTTGCACATTGATAATACTGATCTAAAAACAGCTGTATTAGCCAAGTTCTTAATCCTTCAAACCAAGAAACCACTTTTTTTTAATATATACATAGGACATATATTGATTTCAGGCCCATGTCTTCAATTAAAGAAGCTTCTGTGTGCTTTCTTTCAATAGCATTTTACATCTGGCTAATCAACACTATTCTTGTAATGTTTGGTAATGAAATGTTTCCACATGCATGCAAGGCTGCAGTCGGCACCTCATGGTATATACTGTTATGGACCCTTTGTGTCTGGGTGTGTCTGGGGGTGTGTGTGTGTGTGTGTGTGTGTGTGTGTGTGTGTGTATGCATGCGTGCATGTGTGTGTGTGTGTGTGTGTGTATGTATGCATGCGTGCGTGTGTGTGTGTGTATGCACATCAGTATGAGGGAAGCTGTGCAGGAGCAGAGGGCTTGATAATTGGCTTGTGCTGGAGTGTCAGATGGATGAAGAGGGGATAATGGTGGACTCAAGCTGCTGCCATGGGGAAGGAGGTGGGGGTGTGAAGGCTTCAAGTGAAGAGGGGGGGCTCAGGGCTTTTTGTGAATGGGCCCCTCGCCTCTCTTGACCCCCCTCCCCCAATTCAGGCCTGCCGGGCGCTTTTGTGGAGAGGGGATGGGAACCCAGGAACCTGGCAGCAAGCGGGTGACCTTCTAGCACCTCGTTCGAGCTGCCTCTCTTCTCCTTCCCTTTCTCTTTCTTGACCCTCCTCTTTTATATTCTCCTCCTGCTCTCTCTCTCCCTGTCTCTCCCCCTTCCCTGGCTTGGCCTGCTTTGTCCCATGTCTTATTTTTCAGTGCATCTATTTTATTTTAAGGCCTCTTTCTCTCTCTCTTAAGTATTGTAAGAAAGAGAATTCTCCCCCTTCATTTAAGCGGGTGAAACACAGAGGGTGGAAGGAAGAGCGAAACAAAAAGGGAGAAGAAAGAGGAGCTGGAATTTAGTTATGGAATAGTGAAGGAAATGGGAGAAGGGAAGGAGAAAATGGGCTTTTAGAAAAAGGATGCAATTAAGGAAGAAACTATTAGGGAAAAATAAAGCAGGCAAGACATTTACTGTATTTGAAGAAGCTGTATAAATCTTCCAAGTTCTAAATCTTTATTTTACACGCTCTCTCCCTCTTTTTTTCAACACCATTTTTTCTGCCCAAGGACCCAATGCCGATAGAGAGAAGGCAGTTGTTTTTGTGTAATGAAATGAGACCAAGAAAAGCTGCCTTTTTGAGTGTGGGTGTTTACTTCCTCAGCTCAAGCACTGCTCTAGTCGGAGCTGCTAGTACCAATTTAATTTCTTATTGCCCTCATTTATATGTTGCTGATATACTTACCTGCAAGAAAAACACATTTTGAGGGTGCGAGTTTACACTTAGGACACTACCTTTAGGCACTGTGATATGAGTATTCTAAATTTTTGTTAACTTTGTCTGGCTTATTATTTTCAGTGCTGAAAATCATGCACCAGCTGCTGATCAGCTCTGGGTTTTTTTTTTGTTTTTTATTTGTCCCTGAAGCGTACAAAATCTCTCCACATGCACATACATTTGTAGCTAAAACACACTGCAATCTAGTTGGCATCAGCCTTCATAAACAAACTTTTAAAAAGGTAAAATAACCTGTAAATTACACAATGCATCAAATTGAAGTGGTTGTTATTGTGTAAACTGCAAACATACTTAGATTTTAAAATATGGAGCACTGCAGTGCAGCATCTCCAAGCAGAATAAGCTGAAAATGAGAGACTGGTGCTGAAGCGAGCCATCATTGTAAGAAGCAATAACAACAGGCTGCATGTCTATGTGCTCTTTCTGAAAACATGAAGCCTGAGCCTTTTCGTGCAGTGCCTTTTTTAAAAAGGTGTGTCTGTGTTTCCTGCTACAGGGAGATTGCTTTCACCAGGCAGCTGCAGATACAGTCCCCGAAGCTGTGCTACTACTACCTGGGCTTTTACATTCATTCCTGTCCCAAGATGCGCTATAAGGTAAGATTAGTGCAACATGTTCCTCGTGTTTTTCACCTTTATGCAACAAGCAAACGCTAGAGTTTTTATCACATGGTATTATACTGATATTGTATTTTAATTATTCATTTTTTTTGCAACAGTAAGAGGATCTTTTGCAACACTAGTTGGTCCTAGTGTGGGTTAAACATTCGGGACAGTGTTTATGCAATATCAGATATGCTATGCAAACTTCAGCTCTGATATAGTGCACTGCCTGCCCTCGCCTTTACCTCTAACCTGATGGAGGCACTGCAACATTTGTTTTTTTCTTCCCTGTCTTAAAATTCCAATTTCTACGAACTGTTAACAGCAACCAGTTTTAATGGATGTACAACTCTAAGCTCAAAGTGTTGTTTTATTTCTCTGTCTCTAATATTTCACTTGAGTGAATTTTTTCCCTGCTCCCAAAAATGCCACATTGATATATGACTGACATTTTGACGTCCACACCCAGTTCACATAAAATAAATGTTTCTGCTCTATCTGTTTGGTGTTTTAATGTTCCACACTGAGTGCCGAGGTCTGTGTAGACCATAAAGCAGTAATGTTCAGCTGATTTCATGAGCTCATTTCATGATGTGGCAGTGTCAGATTCAATAAATGTGTTGATCTCTTTTCCCCACACTATTTACATGTCTCTCTCTCCTTCCATCCCTTCTTCCTGTGCTGCTGCTCACCTCTCAAGCCAGTGACCAAAGTGTTTTCTCCTCTGATTACTTTTGCATAATGTTGGGCTCTATCTTCCTAAGAGGCATTGAATGTCCCAACTGCCTGCTTATAAAGGAAGAGGAAGACCAGCCCGCCTCTTTTTCCTCCCTACATTTGTTATTATAGGTGCAAAGGCCTCAACAGGGGCCTACCTATGTGCTTTTTTTCTCTCATTTCCACAGGAATTCTGGCACCTGCTTCAATTTTTCATGTATTACAGTCTGGATTTTCGCTGTCCATGAGTCTATCCAGCTTAAAGACTTGGATCAAATGTACCCTTAGGAGGAAAGACTTGATTAATTGCTCAACAGTGGATTTAATATAGTTTTATCTTAAAGACAAATTATTCGTAGCAGTTCAAAGAGAGATTAGTGGTGCCATGTCAGAGATCCCGGGTTGCTATCAAGATAAGATTAAACATTACTAGCATTAAAATGCACGCAGAATAGTCATAAAACTAAACAGTTGATTCCGATGCAGTAAACCTCAAGTGAGGAGGATAAAAAGAATGAAAAATGTTAATAAATTTGATGGAATGGAGACCATTACAGACACAGACAGAGTGTGAGAAACAAAAATGGATAAAGGAGAGATGCAGGTGAGGAAGAGAGACAAGACTGCTGAAGACATTAAAGGTTGAGAGAGAGGTCACAATGGTGACGGTAACTGTAACTCAGCAGCAATAAATGTGCGACACTCATGCGCAGATATATGCCTATTTTTACCCAAGTGCGGTTGATGTACTGTGGAAACACTTTCGCAGATGCAAAATGTATGTATATGCATGCACATGCACACAAGAGCCTCTCCTCGCAAATATGCTCATTCACATCAAACACCACTTTAGATCTATAGCTTCAGGAGGACGATTAAAAAGAGGCAGCCTTTCCAAGTCCATTAGTTTGGCCAGGATTTACCATTCATCCCTTCTTTCTCTCATTCATCTACTAATTCCTCTATTTCTCTGTCATTTCATTCAGATGTTCCAGAGCTTGTTCTTGTCCATGGGAGAGTGATGTCTTGTTGGGGATTATGGCAAAGTGCCACATCTTTTTTTTTTTTATCCATTTACATCTTGTTTTGTGTTGTGCATAGTGCTTTGCCCCTTTTTCTCAGTTTGGGAGCTTGTGTATGGAAGGCATGAGTGTGTTTGCTCTGTTTATGTGTCTGTGTGTTGAATCTTGATCACGCTGTTTGTCTGAGAACGCTGTTACCACAGCACCAAACCCCCCCTGCTATGGTATTTGCTCCCCCAACCCCCATATCTGTCCTTGTGTGTTTGCCATAGCAGCGTCTTGTTCACAATCTCCCCACTTCTTCCTATTTTACCCTTGGGGAGTAACACAGAACAAGGGTTAGGAGGTTGCCCAGTTCCCACCTTTGGGTTCTCTCACTCCCACAGAAAACACACCCGCACTCAAACACACTCTCAACACATGCACAGTATCTCGCTCCATTGTCTGATTTACATATGAGCCCAAGTAGTTCATTAATGCACAGACATACTGTGGGATTGTTCAAGTCCCTAAGATGGGGAGCCTCTAAACTCCACTGTTATTGTGTTGGAGGTTTACTGGTTTCTGAATCCCAGTCCCGCTGCTTGCCTCTTTAGGAACCAAAACACCAGCACTTGAACCCTGCTGGACACCACTCAAAACCCTTGAACACGACTCCCTCTCTCAATTTTGCCCACATACACCCTCCTTTCCCTATGCCACTTCTTCAGAGAACTCTCTGTACCCATCTCTTTCTGAGACCAAATTCACACTAATGTGAGTACATCTAAAAATACATTTCTTCCTCTCCACTCTTTATGTGGGCCCTAACTGCACATAAAGAGCCCTTTTTACACTCAAAATCCGAGCTTTTTAGAAATATCTGGACGTTTGGAAAAGTCTGAAAGTACCCATATAATATAAAGAAAATATTAAAAGGGCCAGTGTATGATTGTCAGGTTGTAAATCCTTCACAAACACTGCCAACAAACCTTATTCAGCAAAACCATTAAAGGGCACTGTCACCTCTAACCACATATTATTGCTATATTATGTTTTAAAGCTATGATTTACCTAATACGGGCGTTTCCCAACAAGGATTTTTTGTTTCTATTGTCAGTAGCGGCCTAACTTGAACAAAATAATATGAGTAGGGGGCTTCGGATGACAGTCTGAAGCATTTATGACCCTCATTTAGATTAGTTCATTATACTTTTGTGTGAGGATGGGCCAAGATTTTTTAAAATTTTTGAACAGCAATTGATTAGTTAAATAACGTTGTTTGTAATGAGTGTAGGTATGACATCTAAGGGGGTGTTGTTGGAAGTAGATCTCTGCAGTTTGATCTCTGAGTTTTGCTGTCTCTGTACAGAACATGCCATAGGTCGTGATAGTTTTTAGTGTATAAGTGTCCTGATGAGCTTAGGTTCAGCTTGATGAACTTAGAGTTTGTGTATTTGCTACCATAGAGGAAATAAAGTTCCTGTTTAAGTATATGTACACCACTGCAGTGTCTCACTACCATCCTTTATCAGAAGTGCGGTCCTGGATAGCTATGGCTTGTTACCGGCTTCAAGCCAGGCCAAATTCCCTTAAATAAACAAGTGGACAGATAAAACCAGCTTATCATTAGTCTCCATCTATATACAGTGATTTGTGATCTGAGAGCGAAGCACTCTTCCAACTTTTGTAAGTGCACTGGTTTTTTAAGAGTAATTTAGCCTGGTTCTTAGCTGGTAATTAGTCTTTGCCATCCAGATCACTCTGCTGAACCTCAGTTAATTGTCAAATAATATTTTTGCTTGATATTCCCACTCCTACTTCTGTGATCAGTTAAGGTGTTAAGTTTCCAGCCATGCTTTTCAAATTTTTCTATTATGTTCATTAAAAACTGAAAACTAAGGGGAAAGGAAGAGAGATGGATATTTATTCTTCTGTAATTTCAATTTGGACAGCAGAGTTTTAGAGAACGCTGTGTGCTAGATAGACTGTCTGTAGGACTATAATTGTGATCTGTCTCTTAATATGGTGAGCATAGACTGAATTTCAGTGGAGGCTCAGACTGCCGCACTCGATCTAACATGCTGAGGGGAATACTAAAAACATCTATCCATCTAAAAACCAGTTTCCTCTCTGTGGTTTTAATACAATGCTTTTCACAGTACTCTCATTCCCTGAGGAGCATTAGGATTGCATTGTTTGTGTAACTGACTCCAGCAGCATTGTGAAAGGTGACTGTATAGTGTGACAGAGTTTTTAAACCTATTAGAAGGACACTTTCTTAAGCTTCTACCTGAGCTGTTCTCATGTCTGTTCTGTCCCCACGTCCTCCTCCTGCATGTGTGTTCAGGATTTGGCTGTGTAAGGCTATAGAATAAGAGTAGACTGACTATTTTCTGTGTTTCCATTTTGATGTATTATTGAATTCTTAGATGGGATGAAAGTCCTCTCTGCCAGGTCACATCTCTGCATGCCTAGGAGAACAGCTCCATGTGTGACTGCTAAGAGCTATGTGTGACTCTTAGCAGTGCCCGAGCCTGGACATGGTCCTGTAGAGCAGCCTTAAAGAGTCCTAGAAGACTTGGAGTCCAGCCAGGAACAGGGGGCTGCCTGGCCAGTGTCAGACCCTCTCCTTTGTTCTCAAAGCTGGGACGAAGTGTCCCACAGAGTCTTGCTGGTTTGGCTGGTGGGTTCAGGGATAGACGTGACATCCTGCCCCTGGCTCATGTCCCTGGTCCTCTGACCCTCCCCAGCCCTCTGATGTTGAGCTGTAGAGAGCAGAAGGTGAAGCTGTTGGAGGCTAAATGAGACCAAAGGTCTTGGCCCTTCTGCCATTCCTTTTTTTTTCAGATTGCCTCTCTAAAAGTCATCTGAATTCACCGCTCTTGTGACATGAGACGGAGTATCTGAGACTCTGGTTTAGAGAGCAGAGTTCTCTGGCTCGTTGTTATAAACTATGATGTCACACTGCATATGTGTAGCTCATTTGGATGGATTGTGCTCAGTGTTAACTTACACTTGTAGTGTATGCCCAGTGACAACAGTACACACAGTTCCTGTGGCTGCCCTAACAAAAAAATCAGTGTATGCTCAGTAAAACTGTCGGACTAAACAAACTTGCAGATGTATATAAACTCATAGTTTATGCATTTCCTCAAAGTTCATGAGTTAAAATTTGATTCTTGACATTATACGTTAGCATATTTATCCATATAAATCACAATCATTCTCCCCTGCAGTTTAATTCTCACATTTCTCACCTTATCCTGTCAGCATAATGCAAACTCAGTACTCAGTTTCATTAGCTTTCACTTGACAGATTTCCATTTTTCATTTTGGACAGGACATAGAGTTAAAAATCTTAGCCACGTTGTAGTGATTTTCCATTTCTTTGCAGAGCTGTGTGTATGTGTGAGCACTTGCCCGTGTTGGTTATTTTTAAGGCCTGAATAAGCAGACTTTGATGATAACAAACGAGGCGGTCACCCACTTGGCTTTACCAGTCTGCAGTACCTGGTCTTAGCAGATCAAGTACTTACAGAATACACACAGCGACAGAATACCCAGTTGTACCCAGTTGGTGAGGGAGTGAGAGGGTTACATGAAGTGGCTCTTACTCTTGTTATTATTGTTCACTGTGAAAGAATGTCTCACTCTGAGCCCAGGAAACCATTAAATTTTCCACAGAGAGGAAGAAAGCAGGAGTGAGCAAAATGAGTGAAAGGGGGAGGAAGAGGACAGATGGAGAGAGAAAGAAAAGGAGTGACAAAATGTGTGCCAAATGAGAAAAGGAGGCAAGATGAAAAGGATTATTCGTTTCCCGGCGGTACTCCGCTGACTTTTAAAGAGCCCTTTAGCGGCAGCTGCACCTCCGTTCCCTTTCAGCCCAACTCCTCCTCGCCACACAAACAACAAACACGGTCAGAGAGCTGGTGAGTTTTCCAGCACCAGCCAGCAGTTTTCCACATGGCCAAAGCTTTTGAATTCAGTGGACCTGAAATGAATCCATCCAGGTGTCAGGATACGATGAAAGAATTTGATCTTGGTTTCAGTCAGTTGCTGCGATGCTAATGTTAGCTGTAATCAGTGTGTGCCTGCAGGCCTTTTCTGTCACCTGCTGCATGAGCCAAGTTCTCATGACATCAATTAGAAATGACAAAAGGCCTCCAGGCTCAGGGATGTACGTCAGACCTCATTTTCCTGGACATATTAACACAAACCTGCACACAGATGTGTTTTTAAGTTAAATAGTAAGATAAAAAGATCAATACTAAGGATGTCTCAAACCCCTCATTCCTATTTTTCACCAATGTAATTTTAGATCAATCAAATCAATCTTAAAAAAGAAACTGTCATCTTTATGAACCATTGTAGTTCTATCAATTATCAGCAGTTTGTTAATGGAATGAATCTCTCGCTCTCTTAAACAGTCACTCTTCTCTTCAGGTGCGCAGCTGCAGGTTACAACATGCTGAAAGGCTCTGAGCCACAGCTATCAGGACTTCACATGCTTGTTATTTTCACTCAGAGGGCCCACGCAGACTATATATTGTGTGTGTGTGTGTGTGTGTGTGCGCGTGATATTTAAGGCAGATGAAGAGTGACAGTGACTGAGTTTGAGGCATCTAGAGGTGGAGGATTTCCCACAGAGGCCCCCATCCCTGCATACTATGCTACAGTACACAGCTCAAAAAAAAAAATGTTGGATTTGCTCACGAAGGCATTCCATTCTTACATTTTTTTTTTTTTTGAATGTTTTGCTTTCGGCATAAACTTTAAAACCCTTATTGAGAATTTAATTAGATGTATTGAAAAACTTTACAGTGAACCGCAGTGTTTGTGTGGAAGTGTGGGTTAACGCGGGTCCAAACACAGTGCAGCCATACTTTTTTCTCTTTCTGTTCCTCTGTTTGTTTCCGTTCTTCTTTCAGCAACTGCTTTAAGAAAGCAGCCACCATGCTGGTCTGGATGAAAGATTGATAGAGAGAGAGAAGGGTTCCGAGCAAACTTTCAACTGATTTCATCCACAGATAATTCTGTCTTATGCTATCACTGTGCTGGCAAGTAGGAGTGGTATGTATTTTTGTAGTGGTGAGGATTCTGTTTCTTCAAATGTCATATCTGTATGCAAAGATGCACAAAGTCAAGACGGCTCAAATAGTGGTGGTATTAGATTACTGTGGTGAGTGCAGTGTTCCATGTATCAAAGTGCTGGCCTTCGCCATGCGCTTACCACAATAGACGCATTTCTTTTTGCTCTGTGCTTTCTTTCTTTTCCTTAGCTGAAGCAATATTCAGTTGGTTTTGCGAAGGTATTTTTCTAATATGCCAGTAGCGTTACTTTCCAGCAATCCTCATGTTACAAAACCTGCGCCAATCAAAATAAGATCAAACCCGCCCCGGCCCATTTTCACCCTCTCTGTGAAATTTATAAGCTAAAGCATACCTCTTTTGTTGCTTTCCAGCTCTCTCCCCTCCCCCTGTCTTAAATGTAGCCTTTCTGACAGAAACAGTTTTGTTTGATTTAGCTCGACAGGAGACCACCAACAGCGCACCTCTCAGCAGAAACATTTGTTTAAAGTTTTCGATAATTTCTCCTTTCTGCCTCATCATCTTTTTTTTCCCCCTCGTGTCTTTGCATGGTTGTGTTTTTAACAAATCATTAACAGGCTACAGCACAGTCTGGGGGCAGCCACTGCTTGGCACCCCCAGGAGGGGCGCTGACAGGGTGAGGGTCTGAGAAAGCAAGAGTTCAGGAGGTCAGGTCAGGCGATTCAGTCTTACTGTGTGTGGAAGGATAAGAATCAGAGCGGGGGTAAGCGGGCGGCAGGAGGGTTGGAGCAAGATGAAGGTGTGAAGGTCACAAGAGCAAAAATGAGAGTTTGGAGATGGTTGTCATGCTGAGCAGATCCAGAGCCCTCTAGCTGCCAGCCTGAGGTGTTTGCTTTGCCATTAACTTCACCACTATTTATTTTCAAACCCGCTGCAGCTGCGCCACTTTGTCTAATGCCCAGTTTTGTTTTGTTTTTTTGGCAAGCAAACACATCCAGATCTTTGATAAACACTACTGGACAAAATGAGTTTTCCTCATAAATGCTGTTGGACTTTTACTCATAGTTTGGGTGGAGGGCCTATGATTTGCTCTTGCAGTTAGAAGTTTGAGGTGGGGTTTTAAGACCTAGATTAGGGACTTGCGGCTCTGACTTCAAGTCAGTAAGCCGCGGTCTGTGTCAGACAGGGCGTAGCAGCTCGCCTGCCCATAAAGGCCAGAAGAGATAAAGAGATAAAAGTGCCCGGCCTGTGAGCTGATGCCCATAAAGCGCTGCCATTGGTTCTCAGAGCTCCGTCGAAATGCGATCCTGTAAAAATATTTTCTCCTCATTAACCTGTCATCCGTGGAGCCGTGACGCATAGCCAGGCGAGGGAGTGCTGGGACAGAGCAGGGAGGGTGGGGTCTTGTGGGGGCTGTCTAGGGGCCCACGGGGGGGAGACTTACCAGCCAGGATGCTTTATTTGAAGGTCGTCCTGTGGTAATGTGTTGAGTAGTGTG
>JAPZDT010000003.1:5954264-5964402 GCA_029814675.1 Acanthurus coeruleus | reverse complement strand
GACAAAAGGAACAGATGCAGGAAGGGGCATATACTTAATTAGGTTAAGGGAATCAACAAGAAACAAAAGACAGGATGGGGCATTTGCATTCAGATATACAGGGGGACAGGATCAAGGGGTCAGATCAGGAGGTGTCAGCAAAAGGGATGTGACACCGCTGGCATGAACCGATGAATGATTGATGTACCCAAGACGTCTTTGGCAACATCAAGATCAAAGGTTCCCACCAGTAGGGGGTGGAAGTTCCTAGACGTCACTTAATTTCAATACATTTCTTCATCAACTGTTCAGTGTTAGCATAGAAGTTGCAGACTGTGGTCATGCAAGTAGGCAAATAAAAGATGTGTATTAAGAGCTGATACAACCTTTAACATAGGTAACAATGCACAGTGACTCAAGACCATCTTGAAGATCAACAGCTTTGCTAGCTCAGCACTGTAAAGCTGTAGTGTTAGCTGACTGTTATCAGCACGCTAACATGCTCACAGTGACAATGCTAATATGCTGATGTTTCGTAGACACAATGGCTACCTTGGATGAACATGTTAGCATCAAAACAATCTGAGGCTGACGATGTCCATGGTACTATATATAACTGGCCATAAACCCATTTAAAATCTTGACCTAATCATAATTGTAGACCACAGAGTAATATATCAATTTAATTCATCCTGTCAGTACACTGAATAGCCCAAATGAAGCAAGCAAATTTAAAGTAAACCCATCCTATGGTTGTAAAAACATTCCTTTCAAATTAAATGGCTACCTGATGGTGCTGTTAGACAAAATAGATTAAGTCATCTCTACATATTTTCAAAGCAATACATCCAACTGTTTATGAGACATTTTCATTATAAACCAAAATGGTGGACAGTCCATCAAGCCATAATGGTTAACAGTAGCTTAAAAATGTTAGTCAGCCTCTCTTAACAGCTAACATGGCCTAGAACTGTGGACATCTGCCGTTTATCAAATAGATTGCATACGCTGCTTATATTAGTGACTGTAGGGGTCTCTTGGGTGGCTTACTTCACATACTGGAGACCATATGGTGGTTTAGGTTGTAAGATTAAATTGCACCAATGAGTCCCCTTTCACAGGCTAGTCTTTAAAGCGAACAGTTCTAGAGACTTGATTCACCAAGGGCTGGATTAATCAAGTAATGAGTTTAGCTATTTAAGTCCATCCATATGGAGAGCAGGGCAAGTATGAAATATGCCACAGAATTAATTGACACTCTGTGGTATATAAAATCCTGCACATCAACACCACCCACAAAGTGCACCACATGGATTAAACAGAAAACAAGACATTACTTTCTGGCTCGGTTCATTGGCCCAGTCCTTCTGTTAGGAGGTCATGAACAAGCCATCTGAGATTCTCAGCATCCCTCAATGCTCATTCCTCTCACTTCTGGATGACCTTTCCACATTTCCCATCAAACAGCAGCTCCCTCCATTTATTTTGAATGCTTTTACCATAGCTAAGACAATTACATTACTCATGTGAATAGACAGACCTAAATTATCCATGAACCAGTGACTCAGTCTGCTGACTGAACAGTTTAACTTTGGAGCAGCAGATTTTTCTAACAAAATCCCACATATGCAAAACACACAATCACCGTCTCCCAGCTTTTTGAGCCAATCCACAATTAACTACAATTTTGTTATGCCAAGGTACATACATATTAATACATATTCTGGTTTAGTCTCTGTCCTTTATTGTTGATAAAAATTTATTCCCCAAATCCCTTTTCTCCATGAGGGAAGTACATGAGACAGAGCTTGAGATTTTCATAGCAGGGACCCTGTTTATTGTTATCATCACTTTTCAATCAGAGTGATGAGAGCTGAAGCTTATCCTAACCTGCTCTGAGTGGAAAGCAAGGACATGACACCAAACCCTCTCAGAGTAAGCACCCAGTTTCAAGTTTGAAATTTGAAATTCAAATTAAATTCAAGGCTTGCAGAGCAGTCCCCCTAATTTTCATGTCTCTGGGTTTAAAGGAAACCTGAGAAACAGCTGGGACTAAAGTTTTAAAAAGGATGTATGTATTTACCCTGAATACTAACAACTGTGTCTGCTGCTCCTCTAGTCTCCCATATAAACCTACAGTTTGTTGAGCATACATTTTTCTGAGTTTTGAGCTTTTATAGCATCACGGTAATCAAGACAGAAAAAAATAAATAACTGAACATGGAAATTGTGAACAATATTCTGGAGGCTGTTAACTTGTTTTAGAACACAGAAATTTAAAACTACGGCACTTCATGATGGTAAAATTGCATCTGAATTGCTTTAGTTAATATAAAGAAAAGATGGTTGGTTTTAGAGTCAACATGTTTACTCTTTTCAGACTGCAGTGCAACAATATGCTGGCAAACAGAGTGAGTCAACATCTTAAGGATTGCACAAATAAAAATGCTTTAATGGTATGCATTATACATGCATCTATACACACAGATACACAAACACACTTCATAATGTAATATTAGTATAATTAATTTAGCCAATATATTTGTAGCTAGCAGCATGGGGAAGACAATAAATACTAGGTGTATGCAATAACCACTGAAGGATGCTCCCTGAGAGGGAGCAGGAGTCCACAAAAGGCCAAAGGACGGCTCGAAGGCCAACAGAGAAAAATACATCCTGGTAATGAATCCACTAGATACATTTAAAAAGCCTTGAGGAGTATTCTGCTGAGACAAAAACAAGGGATCAGTGCAGCATGATTGTTTTTTTTCTTCTTTTTCAAACAAAAAAAAGGTTTGTTCAGAGTTTATAAGTGAAGAAGAACCATGTCTGAATGCACTTTTCAGAAGCAAATAGGGGTGAATTTGTGGGGAGCAGCATGATTCTTTAACATTGACATAACTTAGTCAGAAGGAGTCCTACACAGTTTTGCACATTTCATTCTCACGCCCATCTACCACCTCTGCAGCCATTTGGTATAGACATTTATTTTACCCTTAAGTTATAATTACTATAATGCGTTCTTGGTGATCCTCTGAATTTTCATTTAGTGCCATCCCCAGGTCAAATTTTAAATTTTAACAATACTTTGGTATACGTAGAAATCCTTGCAAAATTAATGACATTCCCATCGGCTTCAGCTACTTTCTGCTCACTGCTAATTAGCAAATGTTCCTTTTATTGAGATGTTTTAAAACTGCAAAAAAGTTATCGCTATTTTTAAATTGCTGGTATCTTAAAAAATGTTACTGTGTGTTACTTTGCGAGAGAATAGTTTCCGTTAACACCACACTCAAGATATAAAAAATTGGAGAATGTAAATTGGCTTTCTGAATCACTTAATTTCATCACTTTTCCACTGTAAAAGAACATTTCTAAGCACCATAGATTCTGTCTGTAAGTATGGTGGGGGTGGCAGGGGTCAACTGTGAGAGAGGTTAGCTGTGAAACTGGGCAGACCTAATGCAAGACTTCTAAATGAGATGAGGTATGAAGCATGAGGAGGAGGGTGAAAAGAGAAAGTATTGCAGACCGTATATAAAATAAGGAAGCCACAGTTAATTAGGATTGTTCTGTGGAGCCTGGTACAGTTTTTGCCAGGAGGACCCATGGAGGACACATTTTGAAGTAGATATGTGTTCTTTAAAACTACAGTCAAAGCCCATGCATAGATGAATGGTTTCAGTAATACCAGTCTCTTTACCTCTTTGCCCTTTATTTCCGTTGAAATACCTATTGCTGAACTACCTGAGCAGACACAGAGCTGTCAAACCAATTACTGACATTAGCCACCATTTATATCTCCCAATCATCTCCCTCTCTTCTCTCATTTCTGTTTTGACTTTTGGACCCTGCAGGAACCAGCGTGACACCCCTTAACCTCTTGTCAGAAGCCATGCATATTAACCAACCACTTAGACACTAAATCAGTTTCCAACAATTACCATACAAAATCCTAACAGGAAGTCATTATGGGCTCTTTACAATTGCTGCTGCACTCCTGAATGAACTGTTCCTCAGCCTCGCATAACTCTCTAGACAGACTGACTAGTACCTGAAGTAAACACATAAGAGCACATTTTGCAGGGGTGTAATTCTCTCTACTTGAAGCACTATGATGGACATACCAAGCTACAGCTAATCTAATAAAGTTGTGTCTAAGTGGAAGAAGATAGTGGAGATTCGAAGATGTGATTAAGTTGCGTCTCACAGGACTCATTTTATTTTAAAAATGCATGTTAATTGATCATATCTAATGGTTTAATAGGCACAAAGGGAGATAGTGGGAAGAATACGAATGAGCATGAGATCACTTACAGTTAATGCTTCGGGGCCTGCATGCTTCACTGCTGTGTATATTGGTGCAGTGGGTTTGGGGGAGTTAGTATTTATCTGTTTGTTTTTCTCTTTCTGCGACCTGTCTCCTCCAATTTCTGTCACTCTGTTCCTTTGCTTTGAGGAGGAGAAAATAAATCAAATCACAGACAATGCGAGCAGCTTTAAAAACTTTGAAATGCAATAATAGTTTGTGTGCTTTAAAAAAAAAATAGCTGTCATCAAACACTAAAGCCTGGTGTTTATTTATATTTTTTCCTGGCTGATTCAGATGGATTAGTTTTGATTTTATTTTTACCATGCAGATTATGTAGCATCCTTTTGACGGGAGGCGAGAGTCTCTGAATGCAAAACGCTTCCTTTTACCTATAGTCTGTGTCTGTGGCTGCATACCAGCCAGAAGTGATGTCGCATAAACGTTGCCATCTGCAGGGCCACATTCCCTGTCCGATGCCACATTGGTTTAGATAAAAGCTCTGCAACTTATGCACGGTCCAACAAGCGTTGTCCTGGTGAAAAGGGACTCAGACAGGAAATTGGATTTCTTCTGCTCACTAGACGTGCTGGCATGTGGGTGCTCCCTGTGTCCCCATCGCATGCTTCTCTCAATCACTTCCTCACTCACAAAGCAACAACATAAGGCTATTAGAGCTGTCGCACAGTTGAATGTAATCCATACCCAGTGCTGCAGTGAATTACAGAGCAATGTCCCTCTCTGCCTTTTCTAATGGGACACACGCAGCACTTCAAAGCATTTTATACTTAAAGCAGGTGTCTCAGAAGCTCTGAGTATGTGGCTTTAATATTATGCTAAAACATCAGTTTCAATCAGACTGGGCCGTAAAATTAAAGCTGTCTTTAACATCAAAGAAAAAAAAAAGTGTGTGCTAACGACATCTCATCCGTTATGGCATCTTGCCGTGTTATTGTAACACACAAAGATCAATTAATCATATGTTTGATTTGAAGCCTTTCACAGAGTAGTTCAAGGAAGTCACACTCACTGCAGGATTGCTATTAATACACTCAGAAACAATCTCACAAGCATTTTGTTTCTTGCCCACATATTCCAACCTCTACCTCCCTTCCTGAACAAACTGAAACAATCTCAGTATGAAATACACAAATATATATAAGTTCAAGGCGTCATAGTGCCAGGGATTTCCCTCTTTGTTCAATCTGTCACCATTAAATTTCTCGGTTGGATGCAACTGTCTGCTTATTTACACAACCCTGCAGTGCTTTGCAATTACCGTGTGTGAGAGGCATCTAGAGTGGAATTGCAATAAGAATCGTGAACAAAGCAAACAATAGATGTACATAAATATCAAGGATGCCACAGTCGGGGTTCCAGCTCACTGGAAATATATAGATCTATTTTTCATAACAGATAGCAGGAGGTTCAGTGTAATTCCATTGTAAGCATCTAACGGTTGGTGCTCAACCCTTATAAAGCACACAGTTGCAAAGAAAAGAAAGGCAAAGAAACTTATAAGCCATGCAGGCATATCTATGTTTTATGATCAGTTGCTCGAGGTAATTAAGTTGTTTTTACAAGGCTACGTATTCTTACATGCAGTGTCTTACATAGATGGACTTGGTATTACTAAGGGTTTAGTCGACATCTGTGTGGCAAACAGCGAACCCTCCTTGCATACCACTGAACATTCATCTGGACAACAGAAAAACATGTAAATTATTCAACACGCTGCTGAAGTGAAAACAGCTTGGAAAGCAATATGGTTGAGTAAATGTCCAGTGTCCCGCATTGGTCTGCACAGCTGAACACTGGAGGAAGTCAGATGAGGTAGAAACACAGGATGTGCATGTAAAAATCCGGTGAAAATGACCGGCTATGCTCGACTTAATCAACTGAACCCATGAACATCTCCACAAGCTGCTCTAGAGATGTGTAAACTGAATGATAACTCGCTGCTGCATGCTGTGATTATCCTTGAAGTGAGGCAGCAACAAAATCATCACTTTGAAATGAAAAGTGAATACCTTGTATAAAACACATCCATTTAACAGACATGGAAATTTTCTATTTGGTGAAATGTTGTTAGGAAGATCGAGATCAAACTGGGTAAATAACTACAGTTGTTTGCAGTTTTAATGAGTCAGTGTGTGGGTTCTCATTTCTTTTGGCATTATGTTTCGAGGGCTGGCAGTGATTTGCTTGGACTGATAACTGGCACTCACAGGAAGAATGGCTGCTGGGGAAGCTCTTACGTCCCTCGGAGACTAGCTCGGGCTCTCCGGTGCACAGCATCTTCGGATTTACTTGTCCGTCGGGAAAACAACGCTGGAGATAATCAGGCCTGGGTCTGAAAACCAAGCAGAACCCGAGAGAGGGTTTCTGTGTTGTCAGTGGGGAGAATTTCATTTCTTTCTCACACAATTCATTGGTTTTAAACCTAGTAAGTCAAAGCTGAAGAATGTGATCTTCAGAGCCTACAGCTTAACATTTAGCATCTCTATAAAAGGCTCCAGTTTGTTCAGCATACCTGCCAACAATCAGCTTGATGGTGTTTGTGAAGACTCCATTCAGGGCGAGAGCCAGGGACACAGCTGGAGGAGGAGGATTGACACACACACACAATAAGCATTTTTCAGAGGTTTCTCTATTAAAAGATGAAATAGACAAGGTTATCACAACATTTTCGATAAAAGAGACATTCATCGAAACAGAGATTCTGCAGTAAAAGAACTTATTTACTGGGCATTAAGTGCAGTGCAGGTGCTGGCAGCTGACACACTCCTATGACAGAATGTTCAAATAAAACAGCCAATTAGGTTCATGGGAATTTCCCCTTGCATCTGGACAGATGGCAGTCTGGATTTACATGCAAAGCCTATCATAATTTACAAAACACACACACACACGCATGCATGCACAAACACACACGCATGCATGCACTCACACACAAACACAGGAAGTCTTTTTTTGCATGATGATTTAACAAGCCTGAGACTCTGAGCTTACTTAAGCACAGTGGCACTCTGAGCGAAATGCAAACAAACTAACAAACAATCAAAACTGCTAACAGGATGATGTTGAGAATGTTCTAATTTTGTCATGTTCTTCTTTGAGTGCTAGCATGCTAACATTTGCTAATTTTCAGAACAAAGTAAAGGCCGAGGCTGACAGGAATTTGGTCATTAATCAAAGGACAGCATGAAATATTGACCTCCGTGGCTTTAAGGTAATTACGTTTTTATCAAATTCATCCTGGGACATGTATATGTTTGCACTAAATTTCATGGTGACCAGTTTAACAGTTATGACACATTTTACTCAAAGCCACACGTGAACCTCATGGTAGTGCTAGAGGAAAAGTCTGTAATATCTGTACAAAATTTCTTGCAACTCATGCAGTAGTACAGGCTGATTGACACACTGACACGGTCATCCACAGAGACACATCAGCAAAAGATGTAGTCACCAAAATAAAAAAGAAAGAGAAAGTTAGGCAAACAACAGTGTTCACTTCTGGAAGGCAGCCTATCCAACAGATATCGAACTTTAAGAAGGGTTGGAAAGTATCACTAAAGTACTGATGCCAAATGACTGCATCTACTTAGAGCCTGAAATCAGACTGTGATTCAACAATCACTGTGAACTGAATTATTGAAAATCTGTGCTCACGTAAAAAGTACAATTAATAATTAATTACAATAAAAAAAGTACCTGCTTAATATATTACTTAAAGTACAAGTCAATCTCCATAATAATACTAATTTGTAATTGTTTTTAATATCATTTTTATGTTCAATCATGAAAGCCCACTTAAGCTACATGATAAGGTAATGTCATTATCATATCATCCGTTACACATGAAAATTCAGCGTTTTTTCTCACAAACTGCATTTTCACCTGGAGTGTGAACAGCTCCCTTTCCTGTGCCTGCACATGTTACAGGAGGAGTAGGAGAAGAGCAGGTCTCAGTGTTTTTTGGGAGGCACAACAAACACTTTACCTTGAAAGTGTTGTTCTTGGAAGGAACCAGATGTTGCCAGATGTTTCAGCTGGAAGCTGGCCCTTGTTTCGCGTTTTGCTTATCATCATCACAGTCGAAAGACAAGTGGTTGGAAACTTGCTCACATTTGAACAGAGGAGCAACTTGCCCACTTTACCCCTACATTCAATCCTCACATTTAAGACAGACAGTGAAGTAAAAAGAAGATTGCTGCCTTAAAAATACACTCAAGTAACAGTAGAAACACAGCTTTAACAGCTTTAAAGTAACATGAAACCAGTAAAGAATGAATAATACCGACCCTAAGAAGCAACTAACACTTTATCTCAACTTGGGTAATAAGAAACAGGAGGAGTGCTGCAGGTTGACAGGTAGGCATTAAACCGTGACCGTGCATTCATTTGATTAGTGAAGAAGCAAACCGCTGGGACTCATCATTAGCCACACTTCCTGTCCGCGTAGGTTAATCCCTGTAGTCTGCAGGTCAATTGAATTCACCCCATGACTCAAGAGCTCAAATGTATTATCTTCCTGAGCTGCTGAGAGGAGTGTAGTGTCAATGTTATTTAACAGCTTGTTAATTTGGGCAAACTGAGCGACCAGCTGAAAAATGGGACATTAAAATCTACAATGTGTTCCTGTCATCAGATTCCTCTTGATATGAGGAGGCTGAACACTTACTGTACAAAACCATTGCATTCCCTCTTATATTGTCAAGGGTTGGGAAGTTTATGGATATCATTAAAGATTTAATTAATTTTTGTTCTGGCCAAAATTCTTACAGCAGCAGTGACATAAAGCTGTTTGGCAGTCCGTGTATTTGCTCTTACGCCTGTTTGTGAAACTCCTGGCATCAGATGAGCCACTTTCTGCCAGTTAGCTGGAGCAGCATGGCTGATCACAGTATCTCATTAAAGAGACATGATTTTGACCTTGTAGTGTGTTTGAGCTGTTGTATGTTTAATGCTATGAATTGTGTTTACTGTGAAGTCATTTCTTGGTAAATTGCACCTTGCTTCTTTTTTTAAAAGGTATGCGAAGAATTGATTTGATTGGCCTTAAGTGATGCTGATACTGCATTCCTCCTCTCAGTGTTTTCAGCCTGCATCTTTGGATTGACTTGGACTGCATGAGACTGTACTCGTGCCACCAACTTGGGGTTGTCACATTCCCATCTTCTTACTCCAGAGGTTGTACTAGTGATTGCCTTACAGCGCATAGGATAAGAGATATAAGGGGTACGGATATGATATGACTGAACCTTTAATTTAAATATAAACTGACTAAAATTGTACTAAGAGTCATTTTTTGGAGTCAGATAAACATACCTAGACAATACAGTTGGGGGATAGATACACTAAGACTTGTTTACGCCCAAGTCGGTCCAATATTGGCCTGGGCATTGTGTACATTTTAGGTTAGAGTCAGTTGCACACCGTGCATAGTCAAAAGGTTCCATCATGGCTAGAGTGAAAACTACTCATTTCTGGAAGGAAGAATAGACTAAATTAAAGTTGTCTCAGCTTAAGGGGTTAAGTCCATCCTTTAACAGGAACATTGCTTCCCTCCTGCTGACCTGTTTGCTATGTGATGCAAAACTTTGACTAGAAAATGCATAATTGTAATCAGTTTTAAGGGGGCATACTACAACTTATACATGAGTCAAACATACTGCCATCAATAAATCAATGCTTCCTCAATTTCTAAATACTGGGATGATGAAATAGTCCAATTAAACCGTATTTTTGGGCTGATAAACCATAAATATGCCTTGATTGCCACTGCGAATGTAAACCCACTGATTGTTGCTGCATTCACTCTCATGCAGCAGCAAAAATGGCCCA
>JAPZDT010000003.1:5744814-5754831 GCA_029814675.1 Acanthurus coeruleus | reverse complement strand
TTTACTTAATTTACTTACTTAAGTGGCTATTATATGTATTAAGATATATTTAAAAACCAAACACACAGCTGACATTTTGACTGCTTATTGTATTATAGGTATATGCAATTACATGGTTGGCAACCACAAGAAAGACAACCTTATTAATTAAACCTGTGTTTAAAAAATGTTAAAATGCATTTTATTGAAACATACAGTAACTTTATACTTTCAGTATCCTGGAGCCAAAGTGTGTCTGTATCTGTGTTTGTAGGAGCCTGTGTTTGAGAACGTGAACCTGGGCACCACCATCGTTCGTGTCAGCGCCACAGACGCCGACTCTGGCCTCTTTGCTGTTATTGAGTACAGCCTGGTAGACGGGGAAGGCAAGTTTGGCATCAGACCATCCACTGTGAGTTAACCTATGAACAAGCACAGCAGCTCAGTCTCCTATCACAAGTACACACTATTGTCTGTTAGTGCTTGGTACTAACACCAAACATCATCCTGCCTGGAAATGAAAGTATAAACAAACCATTTGGGTGTTTTAACGACAGTTTACATGTTTGACCTCAATGCTCCATTTCTGTCAACCATTAAAATAAATGTCCCATCTTGATACAAGCGCCGCTCCCACCCATTGACTGTATTTCCTTCCTAATTATTCCCTCTCCTCTGGGTCAGGGGGAGATCTACATCCTCTCTCCTCTGGACAGAGAAACAAAGGATCACTACACTTTAACTGCTGTGGCTCGTGACAACCCAGGCGGCAGCCCCAACAACAGGAGAGAGAACTCTGTCCAGGTAGAGTTCACTGGATGTAATGACTCGAGCATTTCTTTCATATGGGTGATGGAACATTTATCTGAGTAATAATCTAAGCTTGTTGGCTTGGCATATTTAAACACCAAATATCATCTACAGCAACCCATTTACGAAACCCTATATGCAAAAGAGAAGCCTAAATATGGCATATAGAACATGTGCCTTAGGGTCTATGAAAACCTTTATCAGCATTGTTTAAACTCATTTTATATGTTGGTATGTTGCTGAAGTAGAATCAGATGTACTTCGCTGATTATTTATGTTTTTAGGCAAATACTTCATCAGTATATGAAAGTGTATTTTGAGTCTATTAATGAGTCTAAATGAGTCTATTCATTTTTTTTAATATATAACATGAAACACAACATAAACAAACTTCCACTAAATTTAAATCAATTTTAAAGAATCTCTGAATTTAGTATTCTTTGCTTATTTTTGCCAAGATCTGTACTGAGCAAGAGAAATCAAGTTGACCTATATGCAAAAATAAATTATGTGATAAGCCAAAATATGCCGACCACAGTGGCTATGCAGATATATTAGCAGGGCTCTACATGACCTTCTCTGGATCATAACCTTGTGTTGAGAATATTTTGTATTTGAAAGCATCCTCATACTTCCTCTGCCTGGTGGTGCGTGTCAGGTCCTGGTGACAGTTCTGGATATTAACGACTATCGGCCGCGCTTTACGGAGAGAGTGTTCAACACCAGCGTGTTTGAGAATGAGCCCAGTGGGACGTCTGTGATCACAGTGAAGGCTGCTGACCTGGATGAAGGAGAAAATGGAGCGGTGCTCTACAGCATGCTGGGCCCCCATTCAGGTACAAATATACACTGATAAAAGTCTCAGTAGGGTCTCCTAACTGAATATTCTCAGTGAACTGGTCTTTGAGCTCTTCACTTAATTACAATATCAAATATTTATCAACAATTAGAGTGAAAATCCCTCATAATTGTTTTTAATATTCGACATATATATTCTGTGCATACAATGTTAAATTTTGAAAATGCATGCACAGTGCTTTGATGGTTCAGTTCTCATGTCTTTACTCAGTCCCTGATCTCTCTCTCTTTTTGTAGATGCATTCTCCTTGGATCCAAACACGGGGCTGGTGCGTTCTCGCCGTCTGCTTCAGTCCTCTGAACGTTTCAACCTGACTGTGGTGGCTACAGATCAGGGCCGTCCTCCCCTGTGGGGCACTGCAGACCTGATCATCACAGTCATTGATGTCAATGACAACCGACCTGTGTTCGTCAGACCTGCCAATGGAACCATAATTCATATCTTAGAGGTAGCATGTCAAATTCAGGTTGTTGTCACCTACCTTTCCTTGATTACGGTATTTCCGGTAGTTCCCACTGTTCCCTCAGAATCAACCATTGTAGATTTAGTGTTATTAATAGTGCATCAGCTGTATGTTTTTACCAGCAGAAGGGCACTGACAATGAAATTGTTTATTTATGTATTATTTATGTAGATCAGTCACATCTTGCCAGTCATACTAATGTTATTAGAGCATTTTGGATCCATACACATAGGAGCTTTAATGAATAGATTTAAACATTTATGACATGTATTTTCTAAACAAAAAACCCGCATAGTTCTATTGCTTAAGTTACTCAGCTGTTTGTTTGGCATCAAATGGCAGACAAGTACAATGAGTGCCTTGCAGGTGAACAAAGTGGAGCGTTTAGGTGAGAGAACCAAAGAACAGAAGAACCAAAATTTTGCCCCAGGAGAAGTTGGAGAGCAAAGCAGAATGAACAGAAGAGTGAATATTGCACTGATCAGGTGGTCATAAACATAACCACAATGATATGATTATTGCACTTACTATCTGCTTGTAAAACGTCACATTTGCCAACAGATTTATCTATATCAGGATGATCATAAATCAGTGTGTGTTTACAGATTGTTCCCACTGTCCCAACAATTTTAGTCATTGCAGATTTAGTGTTGGTAATTGTGCCTCAGCAATATCTGGTGAGACATGTCAAAGTGTATGCAGTGCTAAAGCTCCAGATTTTGACTTTTGACTGAAGTTTTAGAAATTGCCTGTAAGTCTTTCTTCTGCATTTTGCCTATAAGATCCTGTTTTAGAAGTTCCCATAAGCACATACTGACCATCTCTGCCCTGCGTGTAGGAGCAGCCGCCAGGCCTGCCGGTGTACGAGGTGCACGCGACGGACTCTGACGAGGGGGTGAACGGAGAGGTGCGTTATGCCTTCCTGCAGACTGGAGCAGGTAACAGAGACTGGGAGAACTTTCACATCGATGCCATGTCTGGAGTGATCACAACCACCGTGAAGCTGGACCGAGAAAAACAGGCCCTCCACAGCGTGAGTCACCTGTGTGTGTATGCAGAATGGAAAGTAAAGGTATACGTGTTATGTAAGTATGTGTGCTGTGCTAACTGAGCGCAAACAATTCTCTCAGCTTATCATTGTGGCCCGCGACATGGGCCAGCCAGTGCCTTATGAGACTACACAGCCTCTGCAGGTGGCGCTGCTGGACATTGATGACAATGAGCCCGTCTTCCTCAAACCACCGGTGAGTTTAAAGCTCCCTGAATTTGCCATAATGTTGTTACTGTTACCTAAGAACTGCTGTTAAACTGTTTGTGTGTGTGCATCTCAGCGGGGCAGTTTGCCTTACCAGAAGCTCACAGTGCCTGAGCACTCCCGTCCAGGTGCTGTGGTGGGAAACGTTACCCGGGCTGTGGACGCAGATGAGGGCTCCAATGCCATCGTCTACTACTTTATTGCAGGTAATGCGTTTTTTCAACAATACTATTCAAAAATGAAATGCTAAAGCTTTTACCCTACAATGACGTTATTTATGTAAACACACCCATGTTGAAGTAGATGATAGAGAGTTTCTCCTCATTTATATCCATTCAGTTTGTCTGAAGGCTCTTGTATTCTTTTTATGTTCAGATGAAAGTCCTCTCACTTCAAAAGGATTTGAATAATGTTGAAGTTTGTATGGATCCATCTGTCTTTCTTTCCTATTTTAGGCTAGTTCCTTTAGTGCTGTAGATATATGAACACACATCCTTACAATCTCTTCCTGCAGGGGGAAACAGTGATGGAAACTTTGGCTTGAGTCTAGATGGAGAACTGAAGGTGCATAAAGATCTGGACCGGGAGGAGACGCCGGTCTACTCCATCATCATCAAGGCTTCCAGCAACAGGAGCTGGACTCCTCCCAGGGGTCAGAGGGCAACACGGACCAGAGCTCTGGACCCTGCCCGTGACCCCAGCCTGCTGGAAGTCCGCGTTGAACTGGATGATATCAATGACCAGAAACCACGCTTCACTAAGGCTGAGTACACTGCAGGTAATCTTCATTCCCTTTTTTTGTGGGTTTGCTGGTTAATGAAGAACCACAATAAACCTCCTTCTTGGCTTTTTTGTTTCAGGAGTTGCAGCAAATGCCAAAGTAGGCTCAGAGCTGATCAAGGTCGTGGCTGTAGATAATGACATCGGCAACAACAGCGTCGTCCAATACCATATCGTTACCATCCGCTACTTCCAGTCACAGAGCAACGGCAGCGAGGACGTCGGCAGCATCTTCACCATCGGTGAGCTTCCTTCTACACACCGTTCAGGCTGTTTGAAGCATTTATGTACAATTTAGAGACATTTCCCTTTTAGGTTTAACTTACTGCCCAGATTCCTTTTACATGTGTTGTTATTAATGTTGGATGCAAGCAAGAGTCTGACTTTTCCTCTGACAACATTAGAACTCTATGACAGAAGAATAAGACATATCAGGCTTTTGTTACGTATTTAATATTTGTTAGGATATTTGTTTTTCACATAGACATTGAACATCACCTGACTAGTCCTTTCACCAACACTAGCTGTAAATGCTTTTGAAGCAGACTGTAAGACATCTAGTTAAAAGCATAAATGAATTGACATGACATAACATGACTTGAGTCTCACTTCCTGTAGACATGTACTCACTTCCTGCTTACATGCTTCTCCCCATCTTCTTGCACTTACTGTTTATGTTCTCTCACACAGAGTAAGTTCCTTATATCAGCACTTTCAGGTTTCAAGGTTAACAAGGTTTCAGCGGGATTTAAATCAGGCCAGAGGCATGAGAAAAATGTACAGCATTATACATCTGGTGCAGGTCTCATATGTCTCATTAAAGGTGGAGAACATGTTTTGCCTTGGAGTTTCATTGATTTTCTTTTGTGGAAACAATGGTCTGTCCCATGATTTCCACAGGTTTGACAGATGGTATCATACGCACATATGATCTCTTCACGGCCTTCAACCCAGGATACTTTCAGCTGGAGATCTTGGCATGCGATTACGCTGGACACAGTACAACCACCAACGTGAATATTTATATCCTCCGAGATGACCAGAGGGTCAAGATAGTTTTCAATGAGATCCCTGATTTGGTCCGTGAAAACCAGGAAGATTTCATCAACCTGCTGTCCAACATTACGGGAGCCATTGTCAACCTGGATGACATACAGGTTAGGCTTTTATAAGGTAATGTTTTTTATGTAACTGTAGTTTGTGTTGTATAAATATCTGACCTCTACTTCTCCCCTCCTGCAGTTTCATGTGGACAAGAAGGGCAGGGTGAATTATGCTCAAACCGACATGCTCATCCACGTTGTCAACAATCAGACCAACACCATCCTTGATGTTGAAAGGTGTCCCTTCTTTAATGACATAAATCTTTCTCTCCACAGCTGCATGATAACACTGACATTTACATAGTATTTGCATAGTGAGGCCTTTTTCTCCTGTCATGCTGGTTTACTGGGATCTCATGTAAATAAGCTCATTGATTGTGCGCTTACCATCCTGGTGTTTCAGATGTATGTATTTATGATCTATGTATTTCAGAGTAATTCAGATGATCGACGAGAACAAAGAGCAGCTGAGAAACCTGTTCAGGAAATACAATGTCGTGGATGTTCAGCCTGCAGTCAGTGACAAACTGCCGGACGATATCACCACACTACAGGTCTGTGAGGCTTGGAACCAGATACAAGCAGACTGGTGCAGATATTTTGTATTTCTGTGCTTTTAAACTTTTCTTTCATTTTCTTTTTCACAGCTGGTCATCATTATCCTGGCTGTGCTGCTGTGCTTAGCAGGAATTTTGTTTGTCACAATGAACTGGCACTACCGCAGAGTGTAAGGATCCATCTGTTCTATGAAAACTGGCTTTTTTTTATTGACATTTGTTTTTAATTTTTGAATGTCTGGAGTCATTTGAAATATGCTGACACATAAACCATGTTTTTATGTCAAGTCTGAGAAGCGACATCAACATGTTTATATCACCTGTGTCTCCTTCTGTGTCACAGACACCAGAGGAAGCTGAAAGCAATCGTTGCAGGATCAACAGGTGAGAAGCAGCTCGGGTTAAAGGGACAGTCCCGCCAGCTGTTAACGTCAGGATGTGGTTTTTTTTATCATCTGTTAATGTGCAGCACATGCCCTCCTGCTGCAATGTGGCTGTTTTTTTTAAATTTGTCTGTCTTCTACCAACAAGGGAACCAAGGTCTAATGGACATCCTGGATATGCCGAACACAAACAAGTACTCATTTGAGGGGTGAGATACCAGCGTCTTGTTACACCTCTTTGTTACACATTACTTGGAGGTAATCTACACTGAATATGACTTTGAGTTATCACTAGTTTTCTCAAAAAGTTCTCTCTCTTTTTTTGTTAGTTATGAATTATTTGTTTTGAAGATCAAGAACAAGCTTATGTTTAGCTTAAAAAAAATAGAGCCCAAATATTTCATAATTCACATTTTTAAGGATGATTACAACATTTAAAGCTGTCACCTTGAGGTTACCAGAAAACCAGTGGAGACTTCAGATAGTTGACTGCACAGCCAAGTCATATTACTATAATCATTTTTTAGTTTGTTTTCCATAGAGATGAACCAAATGAGACGTATGTTAAGTTATAAAATTTATATGTGCTAGTTAGCAAATTTGTCACCTTTGGACAGAGCCCAACTAGCTGCCTGCCATCAGTCTTCTCATCTGAGTCATGAGAAGAAAATGAATGCGCATAATTTCCCAAAATGCGACAACATTCCTTTAAGTAACCCTGCATAAAAAATTTCAATATTAATAATAATAATATGTATATATATAATAATATGTTTTTTTTAACTTAATAACACAAAAAAACACTCATACAACAACTTGAAAAACAGTCAATGTCAAAAATCCATTTTGAAGTTTTTTTTGTAGCTTCTAATATGTACTTTACATTTTGTTAATGATGTGTGTAATGCCTGTTGCCTCTGCAGGGCTAATCCGGTGTGGCTGGACCCATTCTGCCGCAGCCTGGAGCTCGCCACGCAGGCGGACCACGAGGACGACCTGCCTGAGAACCTGAGCGAGATAACTGACCTGTGGAACAGCCCTGCACGCACTCACGTCAGTGCCAGCATTAAACTCACTCCATTTATAATTCACAACAATATGGTGAAAAGATTTATAGATTATAATTTTCCCCAGACTTCAGTCCGTAGCTGTTCAGCTGTCATTCTTAGGAGTTTATATGTTTCACTAACACTTTGCCCTCCAAACCAACATCATTTTTACAGCTGACTATTTTTAAGTTAATCAGGGGTGTGTCGTCCCCACAGGGCACTTTTGGTCGAGAGCCTCAAGCGAAGCCAGAGGATGATCGTTACTTGAGAGCTGCTATTCAGGAGTATGACAACATCGCGAAACTGGGCCAGATAATGAGGGAGGGGCCTATAAAGGTAAGACACCTGATATGTGATTATCCATGGAGACGTGAACATGTCCAATCTCAAAAGTGTTTTTTCGTCAGTCATGTACTCTCTCCTTCCATCCTTCCCAAAATACACTGAGGTTAAAAATATAAGGACAGGACCTTGGACCTCCTCCAGTATGTCCTGTGGATTCACATTAATAATTAAAGTGAGGGGGTGTAAGGTGGATGGTGTTATAGACTCTGTTTGATCTGAAATGCTGTCCTGTCAGGGTTCCCTGCTCAAGGTGGTCCTGGACGACTACCTGCGGCTGAAAAAGCTCTTTGCAGCTCGACTCGTCAACGTATCCACCAGCCAGGGAGATCACTCATCGGTCACTGAGGTGGGCTCAGGAAAAACTGATGCTCGATCTGTATCTGCTGCTGGCCTGCTCCTGTCTCACACCGCTGGAGTGATCTTGCATTCTTTTGATTTCCCATTCTGACGCTCTGTCTGCAGCTCTGGCGTAGCACCTTCACACTACCTCTGCTGTCTCTGCTACCTCGAACCAGAAAAAAGAGTTTGCACTGGCTTGTCAAACTTTAGCTGTGGATGGGGTTTACTTCACAGAAATTGCCAGAAGTTTGAAGAATGTATTCAATTTCAGCATTGAATGCAATTTCCATACTTCTGCGATTCTGAATTGCTGTGATGTGAAAAACCTGCAGTCTTTCCAAACAACTTCATGATAATAATTGTTTGCAATTATTCAAACCAGGTCTTGTGTAAAATCTGCTCTCTGCTGATCTATTGTCTTACATCACGGTTGCAGTAAGTTGTCCTTTACTGTAAATGATCTATGAAGTGGCCATTTTCCCACTTGAAGCTTTTCCTCTCTCTGGTTTACCTGTTTCCAGTTCTTCCTCAAAGCTGCTTAGAGTCAGTCAGCTTTAGTCATTCTCAGTCTGTCATTCTTCTCTCTCCTCCTTTGACAGCTGATCCAGAGCGACCTGGACGATGAAGAGGACGAGCGTCTGGGCATGGGCGGGGGTCGTGGCACTCTACGTTTCAAGCACAAGCTTCCTGTGGAGTTGAAGGGTCCTGAGGGTGTGCATGTGGTACACGGCAGCACAGGTACTCTCCTGACCTCTGATCTCAACAGCCTGCCAGAGGATGACCAGCGGGCCCTGGCTCGTTCTCTGGAGGCACTGAATGCTGATGGGGGGCTGTATTCTGAGCGCAACGCCCGCACAGAGTCAGCTAAGTCCACCCCGATGCATCGTCACAAGGACGGGGACACCCTGTCGGAGAGTCCCCTGGAGATCACAGAGTTATGACTAGCCGAGGCCTCGCTGGTCTGAGCGCAACCATGACTCGTGTGTGTCCTTGTGCCTCCACATCACCACCCCGACAAGGCTGGGGGGGACTGGAGGAGGAGTGTGTGTAGTCTAGGGAACCCCATCTGCCAACCTCAGTGCATCAGTGAGACAGCCAGCAAGAGGACTTACTCACCATTGGGTTGGTTTGGATCTCATGTTGCAGGTTTTAAGTTTGGGGCTTCAAGAGAAGGTTAAATTAAATGAACTTGGGGAAAAGGAAAATCATAAGCAGGGAATTTGTCTTTAGTGAGACGAAACCAAGTAATGTCATCTTCTTTCATCCAAAGACCTAAGTGGAAAAGAGAGACTAAGCCTCCCTATGGGAGAAGATGTTGAACCACCTTAAAATTGTCAAAAGGTGCCTCATTCTCACTAATCCTTTTGAAGTTATACCTTTACTGCATACACTCACGCAAATACAAACACACACCCAAAAAAAATGAAGCAACACACACTCAGACCAGCGGATGGCCATCAATGGGACACTGAGAAAATAACACAATTCTTTACTGTACGCTTTTTTTTTTCTTGAAAGACAATGCAATCAGTGATGGAGGAGTAAGGATGAAACAATAGGACTCTTCTCTTTCACATGCTGGGTACATTTTGTTGGGAATTTAAGATGGAAATTTAATGCAGGCAACTTTCAATACTTTCCCAGACAAGACTTACTGAGTGAAGATTTACTGACCCAGGAGCAAGAGGGGCCCTCATCATTGTGGGATTAATTAAGTGCTGTAGAAGTTTGTTTAAAGAGATTTTTTTGATGGGTGTCCAAAGGACGAGCCCACTTCCAGTCTGCAAGGCGTGAGTGACCATTCAGACTGTGGTCAGGCTCTTCATCTTCAGCGTGACCTGAATTAGTCATATACAAGGAGACTCCTTTTAAATAACAGAGAGACTTCTCAAATGACTTAAGATGGAAGGACAGGTGTTGTCCTAAACTGGAGAAACAAAAAAAAATTCTTCTTTTACAGTAAATTTATTATTTAAGGCAGTAAAAGACAGACTCAGTAAGGACTTATAGATGGAATTTAAAAAAAAAAAGATGAATTATTCAAATTTTATAGACGTTAAGATAGCATTGTGCCCACCGAGACTTTACACTGCCA
>JAPZDT010000003.1:5571936-5582052 GCA_029814675.1 Acanthurus coeruleus | reverse complement strand
GTCATGTATTTTTAATAACTTTGGTCCCTTCTCCTTCATCAGACTGGAGCAGGCCAGGCATGAGTGGCGCACACCTGGACGAATGGCAGAGGAGGTCCTTTGACATTTCATCTGGCAACTGTACACCTGAACAGACGGCCGATGCCTACCGGGCCCACATCCTCTCCATTCAGTATGCATGGGCAAGTTCCCAGCTCTCTCAGGCCGGCATGGCCAGCCTGCTCAGGACCTACTCAGAGCGCTACGCCGCAGTGTTGGACTCGGATGACCCCCACACAGGGCTCAACAACTATGCAGAAAGCGCTCTGCATCTGGCCCGTAGTCAGAGAAACTACAGCGACAAATGGGAGTCATCCCTGAACATGGAGAGTGTGATGGAGCTGCCTTGCGTGCAGAAGATGATTCAGGCAGGGAGAGGGGGAGGAGGCTCCCTGGTGGCACCAGGAGATGTCAACATAACTGTGGGGCAAGAAAGTAGAGACGGCTCCCTGTGTGCTCCCTTTACGGGGTCCAGGTCAGAGGCTGCAGTTTTCAAACCTGTAGTACCACAACAGCCTAAAACGGAAGTTAATAAAACAATCAGTAATCCGTTTGTTAATAATGCAACAGAGAGACCAAGAGGCTCCGAGGGGATCTCAGGCAATCCAAACTCATTCTTCCGGCCCCCAGCCCGACCACAGTCTGTGTTCAGTCATTCTTCTTCAGCTCCTCCACAGGAAAATTTTGGCCCTTCAGTTGGCACGCAAAACCCACCCTCTTCCCTCTTCTCCACCTCCAACCCATCCAAGCGGAAGAATTTCTACAACCCAGATGAGGGGGATGGGGGCAGGGGGCAACACAGAGGTCAAGCAGGCACTGACCTGCGAGCTGGAAACAACTTCAAAACGGCTCGTGAGCAGTTTATTGTTGATCAACAGAAAAAATATTCTAATCAGCCTCAGAGAGGTCAGGCTGCTGGGATGGCAGCTACTGTAAAAAAATCTCTGGGTGCTAACAGGCCTCGAGGTGCATTTTCTAAATTTGTATCACCTATGCCACGACAGGAGGAAGGAGATGGTGGGATGAGCCATGATTCCAATCAGGAACCTCAAATCCTGGATGAGCGCCTTAAAAACTTCGAGCCAAAGATAGTTGAGCTGATCATGAGTGAAATCATGGATCATGGGCCTCCTGTTGCCTGGGATGACATAGCAGGCCTGGAGTTTGCCAAGACCACCATAAAGGAGATCGTGGTTTGGCCCATGCTGCGACCTGACATCTTTACTGGCCTCCGTGGTCCACCCAAAGGCATCCTGTTGTTTGGACCTCCAGGAACTGGGAAAACTCTGATAGGGAAATGCATTGCATGCCAGTCAGGTGCCACCTTCTTTAGCATCAGTGCTTCATCACTCACATCCAAATGGGTGGGTGAAGGAGAAAAAATGGTTCGAGCCCTGTTTGCAATTGCCCGCTGCCACCAGCCTGCAGTTATTTTCATTGATGAAATCGACTCACTGTTGTCTCAGCGGACAGATGGGGAGCACGACTCATCACGCAGGATAAAGACGGAGTTCTTAGTTCAGCTGGATGGGGCAGCCACAGCAGCAGAGGACCGCATCCTGGTGGTGGGCGCCACCAACCGGCCTCAAGAAATAGATGAGGCAGCTAGACGACGCCTGGCAAAGAGGCTGTACATCCCCCTGCCTGAGGCAGCTGCTCGATGGCAGATAATAACTAACCTCATGGCTCGAGAGAAGAACCAGCTGAGAGAGCAAGAGCTGGAGGGTGTGGTAGCAGCCACCGAAGGCTTCTCTGGGGCTGATATGACTCATCTATGCAAAGAAGCAGCACTGGGGCCAATTCGCAGCATCCAGCTCAGCGACATAGCCTCTATCACAGCAGATCAGGTGCGACCAATCCTCTACAGTGACTTCCAGGAGGCCCTGAAGACTGTGCGACCCAGTGTCTCATCCAAAGACTTGGAGCTGTATGAAGAGTGGAATACGACTTTTGGATGTGGACGTTAAGTTTAGATCTTGTTCTGATTGTCTTCTACGCCTTTGTTATGGATGTTATTATGAGCTGAATTCAGATAAACAGTTGAGCTCTGAGGAAAACTGTAGATCTTAAATATTTTCTTTATAACACTCAAAGCACACGGAGTCTGTGGACAAAATGAACACCTTACACTACTGCCCTGAAAATATGGCCCTAATTGGATCAATAACTGTTTGACAGTCTCAGAAAAGCTTCATAAAGATTGTTTTTTGACTGAGTTATATTAAGAGAGTGTTTCTGTCATTTTGTCTATCAGTTATTTGTCCAACTTGTCATCTCAGTTGATCTCTGTACAAGTTTCCAAATAATTTGCGATCCAGTAACACTGGTCCTTACTTACAGGCTGTTGTAAACGCACATGGAACAAAAGTCAAAACACAACAGATGAAACAAGTGAGAAGTGTGTTAATATTAAAATGCTTTAATCTTTTAATTTTGCTGTGACTTTGTGGACAGGTGTTAAAGTGCATTGTTTTGTATACAAACTGTTTTCCAGATGAAGCAAGCATGATCTGTCTACATTTCATTACAACACTTAGAATCTTTTTGTTCTATTTTAAAGATGCATTGTTAAAATTATAAAACTTTTTTCTAGTAAAATAAAATATTGCCAAGATTTATATGTTCTTGTCTCAGAAATAAAACAATTCAGTTGTAAGATTATCTTCAGTGTACTTTTGCATTTCTCAACTTGATCCTTCTCCCCGTCCAATCCACAGAGGGCAGTGTGATCACTTTGTTGTGATCTTTAATTACACATATCTTCAGCATTTTAACTGAGCTCTCATAGTCCTTAAATATTCCTGGATGTGCAAAGCATATCTGTGGAAGTTGGGCAACACAGGGAATATCCCAGTTCTGGTGCTTAAAAAAAAAAAAAAGGAACCTCAAAATTTTGCTTTCTCTCCTTTCTTGTTTGTAACAGAGACAGAATTGGACCTAACAGGAAAATGTTCTGTTACAATGCATCTCTTTAATAACATAAGTATCATCTTAATAACTTAAACACTGACCCTAATTTAGAGATTCATGGCTGGTGATGATGTCCGTATTCCAAACTATCTGACGGTACCAAAGCATAAGACGGCCACTCGCTCTTTTTGACACAGCAGAAACTTGGCAAATCCACTGCCAAGTGGTTTACTTGTCAACAGATTCTTTACATTGTTGATGTTTTTTGAGTTGAACGCCTCACTGGTCATACATGCACTGCACTACTGAGGAGGACCATTATAGATTGTGCACACATTAGATGAAATTCTCATGTAAATTTCATGAAACAATCTTTGAAAATCTGGAAGAGCATGAAAAAAGACTTTCATTTATTTTTTATCTTTTTGTCAAGTTGCTCATAAATATTTCAGACGTGGGGTTGGCCACTGTATTGAAACTTTGTTGAATTAGCCAGCAGTGAAAGTAGTCACACAAGCCCCCCTTAGGCATCTCCGTACATGGGGACTCCTCACAGCTGGACCGGGACAGATGCATAGAATTCCTCTGGTGCTGATGGGATCCATAGAGTATGGACTGAAAACGGTGGCATATGGTGTGAGCTTGTAGCTCAATTTGACTGTGGCTGTGCAGCAGTGGTCAGATCTGAGGTTGTGTGGTCACAAATACACATTACCCAGTACGTTTATTTAAAAAAAATACAAAATTAATGGAATTTTATGTCCTATATGCTTTTAATTCATATGTGTAGTACATTTAAAATTAAGGTAAACGTGTTCAACCAAGACTTAGAATGATATTTTTTTAATTTACAACTGCTTTACTTTAAGAACAATGTAGATCAGGTAAAGACAGTAATGGAAGAAACACTCACAACATTAGGTGAAGGTTCCTGTTCAATGATAATATTCCAATACAAGTAGGGGACCGTATTATAAATGTAGGCTAACCAGGTAAAAGTATGAGAGCATTTACCAGCAAAAGCTAAATTAAAGGAATAATCTTATTGACTTCTAATGAAATTTGATCCTCCTTCAATATTGTATATTTATAGTATGCAATTTTCCATCAATAGCCATTCAGTGTATTTCCATTCTGCAATTCATTTTTTATAAAGCAGTTTTCATTGCAAGATCAGATCAGTTATCTAGGCATTGGATTTAAATTTCACACTGATGAGAGATCTATAGAAAACATAGCATTTAATTATTAGCTATTTGGGAAACTTGAACCGTCCAGCAGAAAATCTGACTGTGTTTGCATTTACAATCAACAGCTTTTTAATATTATTAGTTTTATTATTACTACTATCAGTGATTAAGAAAGCACTGTCTGATGCGTATATCATATGCGGCAGAGAGAGAGAGAGAGGCCATTTTTGCAGTCTCCATAGGTTCTTCCATAAGATTGGAAGAAAATAGTAAAGCTTGGGATATTCGGTTGGTTGCAATATGCAACCTCAACACTAGATGCCACGAAATCCTACACACTCAGCCTTGAGCTGCTTCATACAGTTATATAGTCTAGTCGGGTGGTTTGGAGTGGGACAAAAGATAAAACTAAGGGTTTACGAGCTAATTAAGGGACAAGAAAGAAGAAGAAAAAAGATCTGCAGCACAAATTAACATTCTCAATTTTTTTTGTGGAACAGCTCGCAGATATCTGGTGCTTAAAAGGGGCCCCAAGTAGATACTGCTTTTTTGTAATTTGTCACAAGCTAGACAGTTTGGAAACCACTGGTTTAATTTTTAATCTTTTATAATCTAATCCAATGTTTTTACATAAAATCTTACATTTTACTATTACTTACAGTAACTAAAGTTATTAAATGAATGTAAGATGAGTAATGTAGATGAGTAATTGCCTCAAAATTTTACTTAAATACGAAGGAATGTACTTTGTTACTTCTCACTGCTGAGTTAAGACATATTTGAAATTTAAGTACACAAAGCTGCCCATTTGCTCGTTACCTGCTCTCAAACAGACTTCTAGTCACTTGAGGCTAATAGAGCCAATCAAATGTGATATTTGATTGTTAATTTATTTGCACAGTTGCTCCTAAAATTATAAAAAAATATAAGTTGAATGTGACCAAATTCATAAAGTTTACAGTGAATTATCTGTTATGGCCATCCATTAACAGGACACAGTCATGTAAAGTGTGGTAAACTAAAAACATCTTGTTGGATCCTGTTACTGTAGAAGCACAATTGGAAGTGGTTAAGTCTGATTCTTAAAGGACTATTTCAGTCAGCTGGCTGAAAGGGGAAGTGAGATTTGGGATTCTGGCAGGGCCAGAGTTGGTTGGCCAGATTATCCCTCTCATGCAAATGCCCTCCCTCCCCTGTTGGGTCCCAGTCAAGCGTGGGGGGGCTCAGAGCTGGCCACAGCTGCTTCCCGTTTCTGCTAAATCACACAGCAGCCATCTGGACGAGGCCGTCGCTGCACGCCGAGCTCCTCTGTCGGCCTCAGCTGAGCCTCTCCAGACAGGCCTGGCCCTCAGAGCCCCGGCCCCTGCCTTCTGCTCCAATGCCTGATCCTCTCTGTCCCAGCTTTCTACTGGTGCTGTTTCTCAGAGGACCAGCGGGACTCCTCAGGTCCTGGACACAGCACATATGACATGCTGGTGTGTATGTGGAGGGTCTCCACCCTCATACCCCTAGTGAGTGTGTGTAGCTTATGCTACCAGTATTCCCTTGATATCACAGTTTTCAAACACGGGTCTTTTGCATAAAAAAACCTAACATGATGTATTAACCTTTTTTTTCTGTCTGTTTGGCATCCACAATGAGTTATATAACATTCTAATATTATTGCATTATGTTGATATTCATTTTTAAAGTTACTAAAATAATCGTTTGTTTCCAAAATAAAAACACTGAAAAAGGAACCGTATTTGATGGAAACAAGGATAATTGATATTGGCGAAAGTAAACTGCACTTGGCGACCAAACATGCCCACTCTACATCATGTGGAAAGTGCCTAATTTATTCATTTCTCACTGTAAATGTTTTTTCACTGTGTTAGGAGTCTTTTTGTACTGAAATGCCATTCATTCGCTCTTTTTTTTGGCTCTTCCTTGACAGGTTGGAGTGAGCAGCATCTTGACTGACAACTCAACTTAATTATTTCAGAAGGTTCCAGAGTGTGAAATGAAATCTCCATATTTCATAGATGAAAAAGTAAACTCATAGAAACTTTGCATGAACTCCAGGAATCATAGTCCTGAGCCTGGACCTAATTTCATGGTGGACTTTGAACAGTTTATTTCCCAAGTTTTGAAATTCTTTGGGTGGTTAATATTGTCTGTTAAGGAAAAATTATCCTATAAAAATCCAATGTTTTTGCCATTAAATACCCATATACTATACAGTAAAAAGATGATAAAGCTAGCTGCAGGTCTGTTAGCAGCAGGCTCTCTTTCATTAAACAATATAATTAAATATAAACTCTGATTTCCCCTCAATGCCCCAATCATGCACTTGAAAATGAAAAACTTCCTCACTCTTTGCGCATATATAAAATATCCTTTATTGATATTTTGCAAGCATATAGCTCCTTCAAACCTCAAATGGCTCATTTTCATTTTGTGAGAGAAACAATCTGAAGCCATCAGGTATAAAACAAAAGGCCAGGAGGACATTTTCTTTTGATAAAACTAAAGATAGCTTCCAGCAGCAGTCATGTTTTCACCTCAAACACATTTAGTACAACTGGACAGAAAAAGATGCAGCCTTTATCAACTACTCTACAGACAAAACATCGATCACGGTAATAAATACAAAAAACAGACAGGTGTGTAAATGTGTTATAAATAATATGTAGGTTGTTACAAGAAAAAAAGAACAGGTTGAAACTTTGGAACAAGATGTGGGGTTATCTACATGAATTATTATGTTTTTATTGATTGTATTTAATACCAATATTTAAATGTGTTGTCCTGTGAATAGAATACTTTATTGACATTTCATACATTAATATGAGAGATCTGTAAATGTAAGACTGGAAATATTTTCAGTTTTAAATGTAGAAAAAGCTTGCGCATAGTTTTCCAAAAGAAAAACACATTTATACATTTTATACACATGGCAGCTGTAGATACATGATTTAAAACTGTGTAGGATGTGACATAGTAGCTCTGCTGTGTTGTCTTAACTGAACATTATTTAGTTTCTTTCAAACTGAGATGAACTGGTCACGTTCATATAACTGGTCAATGGTCACTGCATGGTATTTGAGAAGAAAACAAATCCATGTTTAATAGTTGTGTCCTTCAAACATGCATACTTTGTATAAAAAAACACAACTTTCAGACATTAACAGTGTATGTTACATTTTGTATTTATACGCATTTAATTCAGGTGTTTTTCATGGAGTGTGTGTGTGCGTGTTTGTGAGCTTGTGTGTGTGTGAGCTTGTGTGTGTTGCATGTTTTCTATAAATACACCTGTTTGTCTATGGGAAAGTGTGTGTGTACTCTGGTCTAAGGGGTTCAGTAGCGATGCTCCCCTCGTGTTATGTGAGAGGAGAACTCGTATCGGTCTTGACTCCTGTGGCCGCAGAGGTTGCACTCGAAGGGGTCTCTGAAGCCATGGCAGCCCATATGAATGGTGTACATGACATGGTCCAGGAAGAGGACGCGGCAGTGTTCGCACCTGTACGGTCTCACCTGCTCCCCGTCCGCCGTCACCACCTTGAAGCCCTCGGAGGGCATCTCTATGCTGGCCCTGATGGCCTCGTACTGCCTCTGGTGCTCCTCCTTCACCAGAGGGACCACACCGTTCCTCACTCCCGAGATGATGTGGTTGGTCAGGCAGATTAGGCCGGTGGCCGTACCGCCTGGGCGATCCTCATTGTTGCTCTCGGTGTCTGTGGAGTCCTGGCCGCTGTGGCTGGGCGAGCCGTCCTTCTCGCTGGAGGCTGACTTGGAGTTGGAGAGCAGCAGCAGGTTCTCAGCTGCGCTGTCCTTGGCCGACAGACCCGTCCCAGTGTGGCCCTCGGGTGCCGGTTTGTGGAGAGGGAACATGGAGCTGAGACCGACATCAGAGGAAGAAGCCGGGGAGGTCTGGACCAGAGGCCGGAGCGACTCAGCCCCCAGGTAGCTGATGGCACTGTTGATGGCCTGGTCGATGACATGGGGCTGAATCAACTCACCTGCTCCTCCGTCATAGGAGAGGTCTGACAGACGTTTGTCACCTGAGAGGCCAGACAGAGACAGAAGATCATTGTGAAGAATATACTTTACGGACACACTTAAAAACTCTTTTCTGAAAGAAATTCATCCTGTGATTTCACCGTCTTAACACTGAGCCTGTTTCTGTCTGGCTGAGTTTGAAAATGATTCGCTCTTATTGTTTCTTCTGGTCTCACATCCCCTCTGTATGTCTAGTCTGCTACAAGGCATTCCCTCAGCTTTTCAATATTTTATTTTTTCATTCGTTTTTCTGGAGATTTTATCATCTTATTGTAAAATTAATATTTTATGGTGGATTTAATACTCAGTACATATGAAATTATAGTCTTCTTCACAAGTTAAAGACACATTTACTGATCAGGCTGAACTGCAAAAATAAACTTCTGTCTGTTACAACGCATGCATTCTGCAGAGCCAGGGCGGCCAAAAGCTGCAAATCTAATAAACAAAAAGCACAACGCAGTCTCACCTATGCAGCTTCCATAGGTGCAGCATTTACAATTATATCTCAGCAAAAGTAGTGGTACTGTATTTACACAAATGAAGCAGATTTCAGCCCTTACCCACAAACTTCTGTGGCATAGTGCTCTTACGTTTAGCTACATTGTTAGCTAGTCTGTCTAGCACCAAGGCTCTGTCAGATCCCGTCTGGCTTAAGTCTTCCCTCTGCTCATTCTGGTTGCTTTCTTCCTTTATTACTGGAAAGCAAGACAGACAAGTAGATTTCAGAGTCAGAGTAATTTGAGCTTGGTGTTTTTCTCACAGAGCACAGAGCGGACTATTCTGACACATATGTAGCACTTGGCATATAAATAAAGTATTTATTCAGGCTCTCAGATGGGGTGTAGATGTGGTCCTCCAGACATTTACTGTGTGTTCATTTGAGTTATGACTGCTGATTATATACAAACAAATAAAGTACTTTGATTCTCACATAATTACTGTCTTAATTAGCTCTAGGATTATTTGGAATGAATAAAGAACTCCTGCATGTGTCTATATTTAAACTGAAATTATTGTAATTTAAGCTGACCCGCTGGAGCATTTAGTAACAGTAACATTGTCGGCTGCTTTGCATGCAGAGCGAGTCCTGCACTCTGGGTAAAGTAGACTTGGGTGAAAGCAAAGTGGGCATCCTGTGGGGCACCAACCTGTGTAGATGCTGTTTGGCAGCCCCATGCACTGGAGGTAGTTGTGACATCTCTCCTTGTGCTCCTCAAGTGAGCTTCGCTGCTTGTAACTCCGTCCACAGTAAGCACACTTGTGGGGTTTTCCAACTGCAAAAAATAACATTATGCCAGTGATCAGAGCAGTCACCCCATTGCACTCTTAAATTAATACGCTCTGGTTTGGTTGCACAATGATGATTCATGCTATAGTTAAGTTCATCTGCTGTTCTACATTTCCTTTTTGGCAACTCTTTCCTGCAAAAACACAGGAAGTGATGGATTTTACAGTTCCAGTTTGCTGCAATAAATAGAAGACAAACTAAGTATTTAGCATTAACAGTGGTGACACACACAAAAAAAAAACACAACCAATACAACCATCAAAATCTCTGTCAACAGCAAAACCCAAGAAAAAGGACTGGAAGCACTGCCAACAGTTTGATTGACATGTGATCCATGGGAAGTCCGGTGAAGAAACTTGAGCAGTAGATAATTTTACCTTTCTTGGTACTGCATGAGGTCACTGAGGTCATGTCATGTCCTTTGTTTTTTTAGGGGAATTTGGGAAGCACCTAAGGGAGAGTTTCCACTCTTCAAATAAAAAGAATACTCATGTTGGGTTTTTACTAAGGAGATTCCTGTAAAGACTTGATTTACAGTTCAAAATAAAAAAAAAAAGGACTGGCTGTTTTGTCTCCAGAAATATATTTCTGTCTTTGTAGAGAATGCTTTAAAACTAAATTTAAAAAAACACCCACAGTTGT
>JAPZDT010000003.1:4552836-4563619 GCA_029814675.1 Acanthurus coeruleus | reverse complement strand
TGCTGCTTTCAGCAGTTTTGTATTGAACTAAACGTACTTTAGAGCTAAAAAACCACTCAGATTCAGGTCCAAACGTCTTAGCGGTGATGCTTTGGCTTGCTAAGCTTTGAAAAAGTGACCAAACTACAGAGTCAGTGAGCATGGACCATGGACCTGGACTGAAGAAAAACATTCAAATCAACAAAGTGGTATGTATTTTCCACTTCTTGCAGTAATCATGATCTGTGTAGGTGTAGCTGGGTAAATGTGATCCATGCAGTCTGCACTCATAAACTATTGACTAATAACCAAGAGCACATGAAAGGCAGGATTTAGTAAGGCAGGCTGACAGTATTTAAAAAATATATGTAAACATTTAGTCTAAAAATGTCTCTTTGGCCACCTTGTTGTCAGTTGATGTACTGCGTTGATGATTCAGCCTTTACCCGCTTTATGAAAGCTTGCACATTAACTTACCCTGGACACTGTTTGTTGTTGCAGCCCTCCTGCACAGATGCGATGCATTTTCTGTTTGCAGAACCAACAACACAGTTTGTTTGGAGGAAATATGAGAGGGCACAGCAAAGATAAGAAGCTGCATTTTATCCATGGCTCTATTTTTGTAATGATGCAGGCACACAGGATGTGTAAACTGAATTTTTTTGTCACCTTGTGGCCACAGCGACACTGTGTCGGGAACAGGCTGCGATAGGGAGGAATACATTAATCAGCAAGTGTAGGCTCTGACACGAGTCATGACAAATCAGATCACTTCCTCCCTCTTCTTTTAAAGGCAGCCTGCTCCGAGCGGCCGCGCTCTGACATTTTAGTAATGGAGAAAGCAGTTCAGAGCAAAAAAATAAATAAAAAATTCACCTCAAAAGATTCTCTGGCACAAAAGCCTCTCCCAATGGGACTCTGAAGTTACTATATGGTACCTTAAATTAGACTGGCGTGGGAGGAGATATTGCATTTGGCTACGTGTCCCTGGATCCTGAGAGAACCATTTTCAAAAGAAGAAAAGGTTTTAAATGATATAGAAGAAGAAGAAGGATGGTATTTGCCAGACTTTTAACTCTGCGCATGATGACGCATGTTGGCAGGTCTGTGTTGGATGATGATCATTTAAAGCACATCCAGCAGAGATAAAGCACTTCAAATGAAAAATGTCCTTTTCTTTAAGCTTTAGGACCTTTTGATTCGAGCTCTGCTTGGTTGCCATGTGAAATAATCGGAAATGTTTGCTTCCTCTGACCGAGTCTCTCTGTGAGCACATGTTCCACGGCCCTGACAGCAAAATAACCCAGCACTGCTTGATTAATACAGACGCACACTCATATTGTACCTTTGGCTCCCTGATGGGACATTCAGCATCACAGCGAGTTACCAAAACACAAAATGACTGCTATCAAGAAAATGAAGCTTTCTGCATCTGGCAAAAATGCCGGGACAAGGTCCATTAACGCTCTGACACAAAAATAGAACCCAGAATGCTCTAATAGACAAATTTGCTGTCTGATTGACTTACTGTGTGTATTGTGCTCTTTTCAACTTTCAACTCAACAGTGGCAGCAGTTTCTCAGCCTCAAAACACCAGTTTAACATTGCTTTTAACTGTTTTGGGGACTGTGTATTAGTCGTACTAACACCTTAATCTTTGAGTGACTGTTGGGTCAGTTCCTACCTCACAGTGCAACACAAAAAATCTCAGTTTTATTAAATCCATTTTAGTTTAACATATCAAGAACACAATGAAGGTAGATCACTTAAAAAAACTGACATAATATAAATTAACTGTTAAATTGTTTAAGATCAGCCTACACATGAACTAAGGAAACAAAATTTGATGGAAAACAATTCTCTGAAGAGCAGTCAGCATATTATCATTAACTTCCTTCAGCATGAAGCCTTTAAAATGTCGCCTGTGAAAAGAATGAACACAAAGTGGCCCAGCAAGCAAAAGAATGAAGCTGCACACTGCAGGTGGACACTTTTAAATTCTTAAAAATGAGTAAAGTTTTCCGGTCAGTTTTGTTGTCATCATAAGCTTCATATCAGAGATATTTTTGATGAATATAATACTACAATCAAAGCGTATTAAGAACCTGGGAAAACCAACTTACTTTAACTTTTAGCAGTTCACTTGCTTGTTTTAACATTTTTGCTGGTCAGTGTCCTCTTTTTAATTTTCATGTACAGCATAGTTATTTCTAGTCTCATAATTCCTTGCTCCTCCATTCATATCAGTGGCCAAAAGATCCAGGAAATCCTGGCTTGTATCAAATGAAAACATGTTGTTAAAATGCCCAAACAAAGCTCATATTTTGCCTATGTGCCACTTTAATTGAGCAGAATGAAGGGAGTGCTGAGGCAGCAGCATCCGATCACACTGTCTGAAGCAGCAAGCGAATCCAGCCCCTCTTCAACAAACCAATTAATTATTTATGGGCTTCAGTGGAGCAGAGAAAGTTAATTTATTGTTATCATTAGAAGACTGTTCTGTTTGGGTCCATATGAGGAAGACGCGGGCTACAATTACAGGCTCTACAGATTAGAGAGAACTTCACAGGACTGGCAGACAGCTGTGTTCACACACCACAAGTTCACAAGATGCCTCCAAACTTCAGCGATGAACTTCAGGAAGAAGGTGGGCTAATGAATGCAAATGAAGGACGGGGTGAGGGCAATAAATTGATGTCTTTCAAAGAAAAGTTGTCCAGGTTGACACATCGTATTTCAGGAGGAATAATGATAGTAAATAATTAACTTAAAAAGAGGATTTTTTTTTAGTACCTGTCCCCTCTGGAATCAAAGCCAAAGTCTTGCTTTGAAACGATTTTATTGTTATTAAATCTGTCTGTATTGTGCAGTTTGGAGAAAAACTAATAATGGTGGATTAGCTGTGGTTTGACGTGCTCTTTACACTTTATTGAGAAAAAGTTTGAGTTTGCTGGTTTTTCACTGTTCAAGCTGAAAATGTCAGTCATCTAACTAAATTACTTTAGTAAATGACGTATTTTCTGCCTCATTTTTGCTGCAGTTATGAATTTTCTGGCAGATTCGACTATTTCTATATAAGCAGAACTCTATATTGCGCCTGCAACCACATCCAGAGGTGACGTGATGGTGTCCTGACATGCCCGAGGAGTACATGTTGAACCTTTATACACCTAGTTTGAAAACATTTGCCCAAGTTGCCACTGAAAGAATGGTTTTCAAGTTGCTGTTAAGCTGCTCCTTAAAACCGAAAATATTATTATGACGATGAAACTTTTCCTGAACGGGGGGCACTGTGGCTGGTAGTTGTAATATACGAGTTAAACCTGAAATGTTTTAAGACAATAGCACAAGTAGAAAAGAGTCACAAAAATGTGATATTATCCATTACTTATAATATCTATCATATTATATTGTATTGTATCAAGTCAAATCTTATTTCATATTTCTATCATATTATATTGTATCATATCAAATCATATCACATCATACCATATCTCATTGCATGTGTTTGTGTAGAGGATGGTGAAAAGATGAACAGCTACTTTGCTTGGTCAGAAGTTGATAGTGTTTGTTTGCACTTGCTTGCTTCATGTCAGTGTTTTCTGACTTCATTACCTCAGTAAATAGTTCATCTTTATTCACATTACATGCTCATTTGTTGACATTTACACTGAATATATCTCACTGACTTACAGTGAGAACATTCAGAAATGATTAAACAAGTGAAGCACTAAGTGGCCACTCAGCCTCCTCTCTTTGTAAACCTTAAATTTGTGCCATGCCTTTATACTGTGTATAGTTTATAGATACAAGAAGCTACTTGATTCTGGAAAGTGTTTTTCATGCTGGTATTAAAGCAACAGAACAGGTAGAATTAATGTCAGTGCATATTTATATACCCAGCAATAAAAGAGTTGTGTGAACTTTGTGCTCACAAAAAACAGACTTCTTGCCCTTCATGTTGAGCAAGAGGCAGTTTTGTAGCTCTAACAGGCATCGTTACACACTGATGAAACTCTGTATGTCCTGAATTGTCATTGCTTCATCCTTTAAAGTGAACATATACAGATACAGCAGAGAGCCTGAGAATAGAGTAATAATGGCTCTGTGTTTTTCCACTCTCCATTAAATGTTACCAAGTGGAACTTTGAACTGTCTGAAGTGTAACAACACATCCATTTGCATCTTTAAGCTTTGGCCCCCCCTTTTTTTTTACTTGCTTTGGTATCCAAATAACTTTTGCATATCATTGGAGTGGCTGAAATGTCACCCTTTGGTTCAACTACGATCATCTTTACTGCATCTTCAAAAACTGCTTTTTGCTACTTAAAAGCAGCAATCACTTTTCTAAATGTCTAATGGCATTATTAAACATATCTTTATAGAGACAGAGCCTTTTGACAAAGTGTAAAATCCTTTTTGTTTTAATTAGAAACAAAAGTCTAATGAGACTGTGACAGGTGTTGCAGGATTTCTTGTTAAACATAAATTGTTTTACTGTTTAACAAAGAAATATCTTTATTCAATGAGATGCAAATGATTTTTTTTTTTTTTTACTTCAGAAGTGCCAAAGTTCCACTGTGGAACATTGTAAGGACACTGGAAAATCACGAAGCTATTATCCCACTTCTCCTTAGACTCTTTGCTGTTTCTGCTTATTACCTCCGGGCAACCTAATCAACTGAATAACTTTGATTTGTAAATGTTTACTCCTTCATGAGAGCACAGAGCCATAACACTGGGGACACCAAGCGAAGATCCCATTGTTTTTGATTAGGAATTCATTATTTGCTACCCGTCTGCCTCTCTGCCCAGTGCATGGGCTGATTAGCAAGCTGGGGAAGGATAGGTAATGGCAATAACACTAAACTCAATAGCTGTTTTATAGGCAGCGGTGCTTTATGATGCCTGCACTAATTGCTGGTGTGATTAGTGAGGTGTCTGTGCCCTCTCTGGTTGCTCCGGCTGTCCTGTGAACTGAGCACTCGCACACCGGAGCACGGTGGCGGGGGGAGTGTGGGTGTGCGGCAGATCATTGCAGGAGGAAAACACAGGGGCATAATCGACATCCCACTTTTTTTTTTGCCCATGTCAGCCCTTTCCTGTGAGCTGCAATAAAGACAAATTAACTTAAAGGCAATCAAAGGGTTTTTTTCTTGATCTCTTGGCAGTATAGCAATCTATTTCAAACCATCAGTAAATAGAAGAAAGTCCAAATGAAAAAAAGGAGATTGAGGACATTAGCTCTTTTGATAACCTGTAATTTAAGCGAAACACTTCACATTTGTGTCTGCCTTTGTGCGTGCCTTTTCTGATGGAAGTGTGCCTTGGACTCTTTTTACAAAGGTAGGTGACCTCAAACATAAAATTCAGTCTGAATATGTTCCTCTCACCGTGAGACATGTGCAAATAAAACATGTTGAAAGTGCTTCTGAAAGCTTTATGTGCATCTGCCATTCAGTCTGACCTCAGCACTCGAGCTCTTAATACATGGTCATCGCTCCTGTGGCCAAGCAGACAGTCGGTTCTGAAAGTGAGATGACTGCACTCACTGAGGCTTTTGTATCAATACATTTCATACAAGAGGGTTTGTATAAAGTATTTCACTTAGAATTTAGGTTGTGTTTTGTCTAAATATAGAAGCAAATGTGTAATAACCATGTTGTGGTTTGTAAAACACAACCTCATTGCAAAACACTTTACATCAGCTATCATTGATTTTTGGCCACTTTTGGCAGCACAATTAGCTGCAAAACACTGACATTAAATCACCACATAGCACTGTTATGTGAGCATCTCATCAAACAGCAGACCATAAATACACCCAGCAGACGCACAGCAACATTGGCATTCAACAGGTTTCTGGCCATGTGGTGAATTTAAGCCCGTTAGTCATGATTTTTCATTGACTCCTGACATCCACTTTTGTCTTTTAGCTTCTTTGTGCTGCATTTTTTGTTGCATGCTCTGGTTGAACATGTGGTTAATGAGAGCTGCTAAACTGAACCACAACAGTTTATTTGTGGGTCGTAAAACCGAGCAAATTAGCTGAAAGAGGGCAGAGAGGCTCTGTAGAGCTGATGAGGACCACAGAGTTGGGTAGATAATCCTCTGTGGGCTAATCATTAGTTTGATCTAATATTAAAATAAATATATTGATCAGAGCATCTTTAAGTTAGCTTAATTTAAAAGCATATATTCCCTTTGCTGCCGAGCCAAACTTGATTTTTTTTTTGTCCAGGTATGCTGGCTGTGTTTATCACATATCCAAGTTGCTCTAATGGCCATGACTGTGGGGAAATATGACAACTGTTGAGCCTGTTAGTCATGAGAGATTTGTGTTGAGTTGCAAAGTACTAAAGTATTGTTTTGAAACTCCAGGTCTTTGCAGAAACAACTTTTGAAGCAACTGGTAGGCATGACCGCCCATGGATGCAGCATTAATACAAAAGATTTATAACTTAGGGACTGTAGACGATATCTGGTTTCCTGATTTATGCATCTTGATGAGAGTAATAGATTCATCCAGTCATTATTCTTAAAATCCTTTTATTTGCACAGGTAACATGAACCTAAAACATAGCATTTGGGTGTAAGATGGTGGTGGTGGGGGTGCGTGCAGGTGCTGGTGGTTGCGTTTGCCCTCAAACAAAACACAAGGTTCTAAAAATAGCTCATGGAAATGTTGAGCGAATGGAAGATGAGCTTATGAAATTGTTGTGAAAATGAGGAACACTTCACTGTAACGGCAGCATGGACGCCTCGGTGGAGTGGAGCTGTTGGGTCAAGAAGTTTCTAGCTTGAGGGGGGGAGGCCTGAGAATCACTGGCAAGGGTGAGACAGTGCCTGAAGGTGGGAACTGTGGCTATGGATGGATACTCCTATCAGTGGAGCTTGGTGGCACACAACTTCATGGCTTGATCACTGCAAATGCATAGCTGACAACCAAGACTCTACAGATGCCATAGAGCTTAAATATGATCTTACTACTACTGACCATATACCTTTTTAAAAGTTTTTAAATTAGTCAGAACCTCTATGTTATCATATGTTGATAGCAACGTAAGGGCAGGGAAATTAGACTGGTCTAATTCTTAATTATCAAACTAGCAAAACATGCTGCTGTTTGTTGTGTTATGAATTGCAATAACATGCAACATAGTAATAAATTATGGCCCGTATACGATTTTACTGTGGAGTTTCTTCTTATCACCAACCGGCCTTAAATAAACACAAGTTTAGTATGAAGCATGTTAAGCCAGTTTGAAAGGACTGTGTAAAAAAGCTCCATGCTGAGGCTAGAAGGTCATTTGAGACACTGGCTGAGTCAAATAGAAATTAAAATGGACCTCATTTGATATTAGAAACAAGAAAATGCTAATTTCAAATATGCCCTTTGATTAAAAGAAATTAGAGTACAAGGAGGTCTGACTCACTTGTGAGAAAGTTGCACACAAAAGTTCATATGATCTCTGAAAACAAGTCAGAATCATGACCAACTGTAAAACATCCCCAACATCAAATATTATTGGAGTAATTGGCTCAGAGAAATTTCCCAGTAATGGCAGGAACATTACTGTGATCTGTTCACATGTGTTAAAAGCAGTTTGTTTGGTGTGGGGCACATTGATAATAAGGAGGACGTGATTGTTAACCCACAGAGTGCAAGGTGCTGTCATGAAGCTTGGAGATAATTGGGTATGCAGTATGGATAATATGTCTGCCGAACATTTAAAACTTGGAAATAAAAGGCTTCACCCTCTGCTTGCTTTTTGTTTTACTGGGTTATTATTCCAAGCTATACTACCTGAATATATTTTATCTAGTAAAGTAAACAGCTTGGAGAATTACAGGCTTACAGTCTTAGCCAGCATTTTATCCAAAGTGCTCCACTAAATAGACTGGAAGAGAACAGAACGTCCTGACTTCTGACAACTAGTTTGGTTTTAGATGCAAACATGGCACTGATATGTGTTTATGCTTTGAATTGCATTTTAGATAAATATGCAAAGCAAATTTAGCATTTTTTATGTTTTATATGTTTTATTGATGCCTTTAAAATCTTTTTACTGTTTAAATCATGAAAAGCTATTTAACAAATTATACGAAAGAGGGGTTCCTAGATTTCCAATTAGAATCCTGGTTTTCTGAAAAGCTCATCAGAGGATACAGATATCTGTTGTGTTCTCATGTAAATAATAGAGTTAAACAGGGCAGTATTTTGTCTCCTTATTTTAACTTCTACATGATAATCTGTCAATTCAGGATGTTGATCAGAGTGTATGCTTGCAATTCTCTCTTTTCTCTCTCTTTCCACCTTATGTACGCAGATGATTTGGTGATTTTCTGTCCTTGTTATGCTTCTCTAATAGCAATTGAGAGCTTTTCTCACAATTTGGTGCAGATTTCAACATCAAATATTATGCAGATAGTAGTAATATTATGAGAGAAGTCAGGAAGATGAATATAAGTACTTTCTAATTTCTTCCTGTCTGGCGTTGCCCTTTAAGCAAATAATGAGGCTAAGTATTTGGGCCATTACATAACTAATGATCTATTAGATGATAGAGACGTTTACAGACTGAGTGCACAAACAAACATTTTGGCTTGTAAATTTGGTGTGTGTTCTGTGACTGTGAAGACCTCTCTTATTTAAAATCTTCTCCTCCCCACATTTTATTCTGCACATCTGTTGCACTGCTACAGAAAAGGCAGCATGCAGGGACTCACAGGGGCTTCTGATGACAGTATGAGGCTGCTGCTCAAAGCTCCAGGAAGCTGCAGGGCAAAATGTGTGTTAATGTCGGTGAACCCACCTGCTCTGCTGTAATACCAAAACCTATATACAGATGTGTGTGCAGGTTATCCGACTTTCCGTCTAGAATGCGAAACCAGTGGTATTCCAGCCTCAAGAAAAATGTCTGATCATTGTGGAATGTCTTTTGTTTAGTTGTTTTTATATTTATTTTTCTCACACCATCGACTCCCCATGAGCTGTTTCCAGCAGATTAAATCAGTTAACTTTTGACTTTAGGGCGAGTTCGGCTTCTTTGTAACAAAGCACAGTTTTTCCACTTTCAAAATTGAGAGTTCTGAAATTTCTGATTCCATTGCTGATGCTCATGGGAATTGTAGTGTTAGAGCCTTTCACCATCCCAAACTTTCATAAAAAATCCATAACTTTAGAAATGAAATCGACATCTGTAAATGTGAGCTGACATCATCGTTTGCATTGTGTTAACCCCATCAGATGAAACAACTTTGTTTTCTCACTTATGCAGCAAGTTATCAATGTAACTTTTGTTTGCACTAGAGGAGTGAAGACTTTGAGGAAGATGTTAAACTCCACACATATACACATGGGAATATGCTCATTTTATTCCTTTAGAAAGTTGAGGGATTAGTGAAAATAACTGCAGTGTCAGTTCTGAATGGAGGTAAACAATAATGTAAACTTAACAACTTTTTATGAAAAACAAGTTAAAAAAGATGAGTACAATTCCCTTATTATCAGTCCTATTCAATTTTTTAAATATGTCTTTTTGACATCAGGCAAGTATGTTTTTGCTGTTTGTTTTTCAGTGCTCATAGTCATTTGGGTCGACACTGAGCTTCCTCCATGTGTCTGTCCTTCATATGCTTGCTGGCAGGCTGCTGTTCAGCAGCCATGTGTGTTTTCCCTCTTTGTCTCTCTGTCTCCCTCTCTCTCTTTGATGTGTCAGTGGAGTCGGGCCGGAGTCGGGCAGGCAGCCATGTCCATCAGCTGCATCCATCAAGCAGTGGGCCGGGTGGCAGAGAGAGGATGACGGGCAGCAGAGAAGGGGCAGATGTTTTGCAGGAACTGATATGTGTTCACATCCACGAGGGATGTCATTACGCGGCGGACAGAGAAACATGTAGCTGATTAGCAGCTTATTAAGTCAAGGACACTGGCTCGCAGTAACACACACGGCTTCTATTCTGGCTTGTGGGGTTGATGGCATGCCAGTTGCTGAAAACCTGAGTGTCTCAGACAGATAACCTCCCCTTCTAATTAACCGCTGCTCTGTTCTTTAACTCTGAGCTCCTTTTGATACCAAAAAAGCTGTGGAAGAAAGGCTTCTTTGGCCATAGCATGTATAGTTTGCCTGTCTGTGCCTGGAGGGGAGAACTCAGAGGTACATAAGAGCTGTGGATTTATCTTTCACAGAGTTCACTGTGTTGTGCAAAGTAAATAAAGCAACGTCTCCCTGAAGGCATGTAAGGATTGTAGGAATTGAAGGAAAGTGGACAGTTGCAGCTGAGAGAGGGCTTTAGACCTGATCCAGGACAATGGCTAAATTGGTCATGTTCAGAATCTCATTTGAACCCTCTGCTTTCCCCCTTTAGTTGGATCTCCTGAGTGGTCCTCTGTTTCCTCAGAACAATAAGCCCTGCCATGTGTTGTTAGAAATGTGGATTTACTCCGAATCACATCAGCCTTGTCCGGCAGGCTCTTTTTCACTCCTGTTTCTCTCCTGTTTCTTTCATTCCTTCCCCGCTCACCATCCCTGCCTCCACTTTTTATCACCTATATGTTTACAGTACAGCTTTCCGCATCGTAAATTGCCGCGATGTGTGTGTGTGGGTGCATTTCATGCGTTTTGAGTGGTTAGGGCAATAAATAGGTTCAGGGTTATGAGCACAGTGAAAAATACAGGCAGTGTTGGACCACTTAATAGGTCCCGGGATAGTCTCACTAGAATACTGTTTCACTAACAATTCGCTGTTCTTTGGGAGAGTGCTAATATTTCTCTGGCCAGCACTGAATACATGTTTTAGTGTG
>JAPZDT010000003.1:3573056-3585283 GCA_029814675.1 Acanthurus coeruleus | reverse complement strand
TAGCTGGCTGTCTGATGCATGGAAACAAACTCAAGAGATGCCATGTTTGGGTAACATCTCAAACATACTTCACAGAGGAAAGTCAAAACAAGGTATTTGAATATATGCTACTGACTGAGCTTGACACTTGTTTGTCACTGTAACTACATATCATTCGTGGCTTACATTATTAGAAGGAAAATCCACTTAGTCTGGGAGAGCAAAGAGAGTGAAATTAGTCTGGGACATCCCAAGTCCAATATCTATGACGTGCTTTATGGGTTAGTAACACAGCACTTCTTTTTAAGCTAAATAAACTAAGTAAAAACTTTATGGGTTATCTGCACAATGCATTATCACTAAGCCAACAACAAGGCCTTTCGAATGCAAGAAAAGCTATTAAATAGTGGCAGGGCTTGTCTTGAGCCAAAGTTATAAAATGTATGGACCCCTAAACTAAGTGGGATTTCCTTGTAATTCTGTGGCAGTGAAAAGTAGCAACATATTCTTGGGAGACCTTTCAAGAGGCAGGCATCCACAGTCCGCCAAAAAAACTGAAATCTAGGCTTTTAGCTACAATCTCTATGAAAGATGTCAGCATTTTAAAACCTTGCACGAAATGGTCAGATTCTAGCATCAGTATGTACAAAACATAGCCAAAATACAAACGTTCATTTTCAACATGTTTTGCACGATTAGACCAACAGTGAACTTGCCACTTGAAATCTCCCACTAGCACAGAAAACTAAACCCCAAAGAAATTTAAAATTGCCACATTATTAAGCATCAACAGCAATATTCAGGTGACGACCTGCTTGCTCATGAAAATATTGTTAAAATAATGCATAACAGCTTTGTATGTGCTGTCACTTGCCTTTCATTATAGCAATGCATTTGTTCCTTAGACAGTTTAAAGTGCAGGACTGTGATAAACCATGCTTGACACAAAACATGTACCACAATGTGTTGCATCTATGAAATACATCTGCACTTCTTCTGACGCCTGAAATGTCTGTTTCCTAAGCTGACTTATGGTTTACACTTTACCCCCATATTTGGAAAGTTGACCACCCATGTAAAATATAATTTAAAAAAAAAAAAGAGAGATAATCACAGTGCAATAAAATCTGAGAAGATTAATCCAAAGTAACTTCGCCCTCTACTTAAACTGAGTCTGTCTTCACCTCTGTTCACAATGAACTCAGAACAGTTTTAAGACCCCAAACAACTTAGAAAACAGCAAAGAGGATGTTTTTATTATTCATATCAGTGCTGCAGTATAAGGGCCCATGTCCAAGTTTAATTCTGGCAGAAACACACTGGCAGGGTGCTGACGATGCTGGGAAAAAAAAGGCTGCACAGGGGTTATGTTTCATGACAGTAACAGAGGGCTGAGTACAGAGCTGAAAACAAGCTAACGTGTGATATAAACATCACACTTCCTAGCAATATTCAGTGTCTGGATTTTCTCCTACAAATGGACTTCTCTAGCCCTGTTCTGATAATGTTTATGATAATATGCAGCGTCAAACTCGGAATAGACACATACAGTCAGAACAATCTTCTCCAATTTCTTGGTTACCAAAGAAACCACTGCGCCTCTTTGAAAAGGAAAATCGGTGAGGATTCCAACATCCTTGAAAAAAGTTCAATGGTTTTTAACAAGTGCTCTACTGGAAACCCACGACATCAGCTTTGGCAGCAGCATCAACCAGTGTGCTTTAGGCTGACCTTCTCCAGTGATAAACAATCAGCAGTGTGGCGCTGCTTTACATTCACTTCATGATGTTAGATTTTTGTCAAGTTTCTGCTGGCTGACAGGCTACAGTGAAGATGATGATAACTGGCTCATAGAATTGTGGGAATTTTCATAGAAACTACAGCAAATATAACCTCAGGAAGAAACATGTGGCGCCAGTGTGCCACCACACCGTGCAGAGTCTCTGCTCGCAACATTCAATGATGTGTTGTCCTGCCTGCAACGCTGAGCTTCTCACCAAAACACACTTCTAGTCTCTACACACACGACATCGGGCTATGCACGATACATCTGAGCAAGTCAAGGCCACTTTCAAATGTGATGAGAACAACCTGTTTGTCTCATCGTCATCACAAAAGAGCAAATGAATATATTAACAGAAAGAATTGATTGGTCCACCGCAGCATTGTGTCCGCTGCACAGAGTTAAACATATTTCAAATGGAACATGGAGTCCATTTAAAATGACAGCATTCTATTTAGATGCTATTTGGTTGCCAGGGTAAATTCGGTGTAGCACCATTAAAAAAGAACACACACTGCTTAGTGTACTGCATCTATAAAGGGCCAACTCATCCAAAACTACACTTATACTTGCCAAAGTTGTGCAATAAATTCCACGGAAACTTTGGCTGCCTTCTAAATCATAAAGATCGATGGGATTCGGTTTGTGATGCTCAACACATTAAAAGAATGACATGAAAAAATTTCAAGGTTACTCGGGGTAGTTTGCAGACCTTCATGTGGACAGTTTTCACTAGAAGTTTAAGGAACCTCGATGCAAATATTGGGCTTTAACCTTATAGGCCTCTGTCAGAGGTCACAGCAGAGACCTCAGCAAACAGAATCCAAAGAAAAGACCCATGCTTAGATTCACTGAGGGGCAAAGAGAAAGTATCTGGTAAACTGAGTCTTTACAAATTGCATGATGAAAGCAAAGGGGGGAAAAATGTCCATACACAAATTAGTTCAAGTTAGGGCATCTCCTCTGTATTTGTATCCTATTAAATTAGTCATAACCAGTTTTAATGATACCAACTTGAATATGTTGTGGAAAAAATTATATCACAAGCATATAAATAACAAAAATGTCCAAAATTACTATTTACGCCGACTTATTGCCTGTGAGAGAGAAAGCAAAGATTAAATGGTGGTTTTTCTAAACAGTTTTGCGGCAGTTTCTCAGTCTGACGTCTCTTCTCTGTAGGTCCTGTGTTGTTGTTGTAGTCGTGAACAAGAAAGATATCAGTGCTCAGATGACATCTTACTCCAGTGATTTGGCAAACTCTGCATAATCTATGTAACCGTCATTGTTTTTGTCATCGTCCCTCAGAACATCATCAATGACAGCCATGAGCTCCTCCTCTTTCATTTGCTGACTGTTCTCTCCTCTCTCCTGAGAAAGACACAAGATAGTAAAAACATTCATACAGATGTATTATGTGTCACAACAACTGCTATTTTTTCATCAGGAAATGCCCATAAATCATATAAATACTGTGTCACATTTCTGGGCATTAAAGTTTTTTATATCCCTGCTTCTTGTCAGTCTCATTTAATTCATAAGACTCTCCCCCTGGTCTATAGCTAAGTGTGTGCGTTGCAGAGTGGCTGTAAAACACACACCTGCTCTCTGCCCTGATGTTCCCACATGAAACATGTGCTTCAGGAAACATTACTATCAGATTAAACATGCTCTCTAGCTGTACATCTCAGATCCTGTGCCTGCTAAAGATGTTGTTTCAGTATTCAGCAGCACAAGAAACCTGTTGTAAGGCCACCACATGAGTGGCTGAGTGTCTTATGTGTAAATTTATGTTTTAGGCAACAACAAAGAAAATACGGACCATGAAAGGTTTAATTTACATTTAGTTGTGCTTTATGCTCAGTGTACCTAAAACCGAAACATGCAAGATGAATGAACTGTCGTATGAATCCACATACCTTATAATGCCTAATCTTATGTCAAAAAAGCAGTTAGCAGTGTTTGCAACGATTGAGCACATGTAGTAGCACCTATCTGATTGTAGCTAGTAGCTGCAAAGAAGAGCATCAGAGCTCTGGAGAGGCATGTTGTGACTCTACAGACCATCAAGATGGTTCCCTGCAACACTTAAGATGAATGAACCAGCCAGAAGACCAAGTCTGCACAATCTGACGAGGTGGAGGTGAACCTTCAAGTGCAACCTTGAGTCTGAGAACTAGTGGGATGAAGGAGAAGACTCCAGCAAATCACCAGAACAGAACCCAAAGAGACTAAGAGCAGCAGACCGTCCAGTTTAAAGAGATAGCTCAAAGTCAGGATAGAGACACTGCTGCATCAGAGCTGCAGCTTCAGCTCAAAAAAGGATCAATAGGACCTGGAGGAGGATGCTGCCAAATAGAGGAACAAATGCAATGTTCTGCTTGAAAATCAGCAGATCAAAAAACATATATATGCCTACCTCTCTGTGTACATGAGTGATAGCAGTGGCTAGCTCCAGCCCATCCAGCAGGTTGTTGCCATCGTAATCATGCATTTTGAAATAGTGCAGTTGAAGCTCCTGGGGTGTCATGTCTTTCTCTGGTTTGTCTATCACTCCCTCTAGATGCTCCATGATGTGGCTGAAAGACAAAAGAGGGGTCAGAAATCAAACCACAGCTCTTAATTTCTGCTGCTGAATGCGTTCAAAGTCCACCACTATGTGCAAATAAGTGCTGAATCATGTATCTACATCACCGGTGGAAAACACATCACTCACTCTTTATCCTGGACCATGTTTTTGTCAAGGCGGCCGTGACCGTGTTGAGCTTCACTCTCTACAGCCGGTGGCTGCTGCTGCTGCTGCTGCTGTGTATCCACCTGAGAGTGGACAAACAGCAGAGAGGAGGACATGAGGAGGAGCAGAGCCTCCCACCGCACACCGCACCTGTCTCTCCTCATTCTGCTAAAACACAGAGACAGACAGGCAAAGTCACAGATGGACAGCAAGTTAAAGACTTCTTGACTTTAGAAATCACTGCCGGTTTTCACACATTACATAAACTGTGTAACATGTACTGTTTCATTCTGTTCAGTTTTCTTTCACATTTTCTTTCATTTATCTCATTGTTGTCACTAAATAACTCCAATTTATATTCTTTTTTATACGGTATTTCTTCTCGCTGTTTCCTCTCCTAACATCTTCACAGAGCTAGCATCAGTTTCAGTAAAGACTGGCTCTAACAGAGCACATCAGCCATATTACCTACAGAGAAGACAAAACTATGCGCAGCTACGATTAAAATTTAAAATTGTGTATGTTCGACATCAAAGTCATACGAAAGCAAAGGGGTAAAAGCGATAATTGCTGTGAACATAACATACTATAGCTAAGATGCATCGTTCAAGTTTAGAAACTGGGAGTTAATATAAAAAAAACTCACTAAGTTAAAGACCAGAGATTAACGGAAACTTAAACGTTAGCTACAAGCTGGCTGTAACATCAACAAGATTTGCTAGCATGAAGCTTCATGTGAGGGCTGCATTGAAATGCCGTGGACTATTTAATACAAAAAGTCATGCAAAGCGTTCAGTGGCATAATTACTTACAAGTTTATTGTCATACTTACTTGAACACACTTTAGATCAGGCTTCACTCTGTGGACAGTTGTTTTCTTAGCTGGCTGACAAAAAAGATCAGTCACAGCTTTAAGAACCAAGCAGCTTGCCGTAGACCCGCTTGGACACGACAGCTCATTATGATTGGTTAAAGTCATCGAAGAGTATACAACTGAAGTAAGAGAGGTCACTGCTCAAACCTCCGCATTCGCTTTTCTGCACCTCACTATTAATTTCACCTGACGCAGACCTGTTGCCCTAATCGTAGACACTTTTCCTGACATTCAGTGGTAAAAAAAAAAAAAACTTATTTTTTACTTACATTACATTTACTCAAACACATTAATTAGAGTAAAAAATAAACAAAACAAAACAAAAAAACAAGCTGCCATTTCAGCTAAGACCTACAGCCATTCCTGATAGAGAAGTGGACATGATACAAAGCCTTATCGATTTATATGGTTGAAACTTGTTAATGTATGTTTAAAAACGTTTGATATGGCATAATAATTTGACACATTTTATCAAGTAATATGCAAAATAATGATAAATAAGGAGGACCTGTTTTAGGACGTTTGATAAGGTGCAATAGAAATACATCATATATGGGGAATATTTTGAGATTTGTAAGGATATCACCAGTTAACACAAGTGCATAGCCTAGTTCATGAATGTGGTTCGAATTAGACTATATTATTTTTTAGCTGTAATGTGATACATTTACGAGGTACATTTTCTCTCACGAGTAAAAAGATTGGTGAACGATTGTAGGAGAAAACTCCAAAGCTTGAGAATATTTGTCTGATGGTGATGACCATGGTGTGAAACAACTGAGTAATCAGTGGAAACTGAAACATTTAGTTTTTAACAATTTAATACTTGTATAGTGACAGCGCGCAGTTTTTTTCCACTGCTTGCTAAATAAAGCAATAGACTCTTATACTTTAAATCTGAACGGTTCTCGAAGCATTATAGGGTTCAAAATATGGTTTATAGTTTCGAAATACTGAGCAAAGGAAAATTATGAAACAACAAACAAAAAATGCTGTATTGTTTGCTATTTTGTTTTTGTGCAGCGGTGTTCGTTGTTTTACGGTAAAGTAAATCCATTGTCCCTAAATGAGGACATGAGTTTTTTTTTTCAAAAACTTCTCACCGTTGACAGATGATGCTTAGTTTTAACACATTTGTAGATCCTACTAATTTCAAGTAGCTAGGAGCATATAAAAGTCTATCACTTCTGCTGTTTCCCCCAACATACCCTCTGTATAATGTATGTCAGAGACCCTTCAACCAAACCAAATAACAAAGGTGTGGACCAATGAGGAACGTTGTTGACGTCTCTTTTCTACATGTTACTTCCTGGTTCGTAGCGGGGCTGAACGCTGAATAAAATCGCTGCTGAAGTTGTGAAGTCCCATTGCGTAAACTAGCTTTTACTGACACAGACTAACGTTTATATACTTTTGCAAAGTGTTTGCATATTCACGTTGCACTTTGTGAGCACTGTGGACACTTTCCGGGAGGCACAGTGTTTCAGGACGTGACCTGTCTTGGCATAGGAAAAAACCTTTGACGTGACACCTCCGTGACATCAGCAGGGGGCGTGAAACAGCCGCTCAGCTGTCAAATCCAAATGAACCTGCTGTGTGGTGGAGTGTACTGAGACGAAGGAGTACCGTCCATCGTGTCAAGCAAATGTCAAGTTTCCAGAGAGAAAATGAAGCTGCTAAGTCTTTGTTCAGGAGGCTTGAGGTTCTTTCAGTGTCATAAAGTAGCTGATATAGACTCACCCTTTTAGAAGTCTGTGACCCTTGCGCTCCCCTTTGTGGATAATAGACAAATGTCAGTTGGTTCATGCAATTTGTGTTTTACCTTTCCCCTAAAATTGCTCATCCCTCCTCCTGATTTAAAAGTGCTGGTTGCTGTTACAAAACATTTTTAGTTTTCCGTGTCTACCCCTTGTTTTGTACAAACTCGTGATTGATACAGTGCCATTACATGTCAAAATGCAATGCAATAGCTGAGAAATGTATTATTTTGTAACTAAGTCAGGAGGTTAGCCATTGTCAGTCTGCCAATGCTGCTGAACCCAGATCAGGGAACAAGGGAAGCGAATACAAACTGACTTTTTTCAGTTGTCATTAAGGAAATGTGCGCTATTAAAACAAGGGAAACGGCACTTAATATGGATGCATCCAGTCTCTTCTGGGATGGACTTTGCTGCAGTGGAGCGCAGCCTTCTTTGCATTGCTGTTTCTTAAGCCCTACTGATCCAGTTAAAGTGTTAACGGGAAAGATTAAGGACGTGGCTGGACAGAGCAGGACACCCTTCCTCTTACTTCCAACAGCTACAGATCAAGCCCTCTAAAGATGCCACACTCATTTCAAGGGAAAAAAAGCACATTTGTTGAGAACTCTTTCAGGAGTCACTTTAACTATGTGACACTCTGAGTGCTGTACAAGACAACTAATGTATTGCATATACTGTAAAGTGCTGACAGTAAAGAACAAGTTGTGTGATTTAAAAAAAAATAACACTGAAAAGTTCCTTTCCGTAAAATTGTAGAGCTTTCCTTGTAAAAAATAACATACAGCCCACTGTGGATGATATTACGCAAAATGAATGATTTATTTCCTATAATAATGATAATAATGTCCTGACAATGAAACATAATGCCGCATTAAAAACTGATTAACATCCACTCAAGGTCTATTTACTTCTGCGCTCTGGATTTAGTCTTTGCTGATCTTTTAGGAGTAGACTGACCCACAGCCCACACTCCACCCCTCCGCACTAAAAGATTACACATTTATTTCTCCTGGCAGTCTGCAATCGTGTCCGGGGAGTACAGCCACCACCGGGACAGAGCGGCGATGGCATCCCGGGTTTCCTTCACTCAAGTCCGCTTGGAAGCGGAGCTTGAGCGCCTCCGTGCCGAGTGCCAGTGGGACAAGATGCCGGCGGCAATCGACCAGATGCACGCTGCGCGTTTCCACGAGGACGGTGAGTGGTTTACACCTGGAGGGTTTCAAGCCGAGGTATCTGTTTTAGTGTCCTGGCTGGTTTTACTTCTCCCTGATCTGCACACTGCAAAAAAATGAAAAAAAAAACAAACAAAAAAAACGTAGCCTAACCATCGATAAAAAAAATCACAGGGATCAATTTTCAGGTTGAATCTTGTTGAATTTCTTTTACATTATCTGGGCCGTTCTGCCAAAAGTTATTTTTAATCTGCTTGTTTTGAGTAAAGTTTCAGGGAAATTGTTTTCAAAGTAGGAGAGTTTCGAGTTTAGGGAAATCCTTGATAAAAATGCCGAAGTTAATTGGCAGTGAAAGCTATGACAGTTTACTGTACCATTTGCAGATTTGTACACTTGATTGTTAAAAAGTATTGATTTAAAACCTGTAAGAATCTAAAGTGATCTAATGTGTTTAAGAATCAATGATGGATATTTTTTGCAGTTAAAGGGCTGCAATGTACACAAGCTGGACTTTGGACTCACAGCGAGATAGCGTTGCTTACTCCATTCAAAGGCTTCCTCAGCAAATTCATTCCACAAATAATAATAACATGTTGCTTATATCTATCCCAGTGTGCCAAACCAGGGGTCAGAGTTGCTCGATGGCTCCAACGATTCAATACCACTCCTTCAAAGTTTATAGAAAACACAATGAAAAATGTGTTGGTGATTCAAGGCACTGTGAGGCCCTCCACATTAAACCCTGTCAGACAGACTGAACGGTGCCATCCACTATCATATGCAAAACAGGATTTTTCCAGTGGACTATTCACTGTCAGTCTTGACACTAGAAATCATTCTACACTGTTCATGTGGTCAAAGGAAAGCAAACACACAGTCTTTAAAGCATTACTTTTGTAAGTTGGCAGTTGCTAATGCACCTGCCTCCACCTCTCGCTTTTAGCAGAGTAAATATGGGTTCAGGTGACTTGACTGCAGGTACACTGTTATTGTGCACAGTAGTGACTGATAGTGCAGACCAGCAGTTTCTCCCTGTCTGCACATGCACTGAAGTGGTAAATCAGTGTGGTATTACTGTGTGCATGCATGGCTCACATGAGCTAATCTGACATCAAGAGTGCATGGAAGGTTCGGTGCATCAGGATAGTTAGTTTTATATTAGAGATGGAGGAACTTCAGTGCTGGTGAAGGAAATAAACTCAGTAGTTCAATGCAACCTGCTGTTCCATTTCCATTGGTGTTGCACTCTGTATTCAGAGCTCTCTTGTTGTTTGAAGTGTTTTACTTTGGATAATTTAAATTTAGATGATGGTGATTAAGATTGGATAGCCAAATTTATATAATTCAAACTGAAATAAACATTATTTTGGTGAGGGAGGGGGTCACATTCAGCAGTAAAAACATGCTGGCTATCATATAGACTGACAGCAGCATGTTCTGACGTAATGTATTTAAGCATGTTGACTGCGTTTCCTTCTTCCTAAACATTTGAAAAGCTGTTTTTTTTTTAACTTCCCTCACCGTAAATCTACTCCTGGGATTTGGGGGCTTTAAACCGCCATTTGACTTTCAAATTAGGAGAGACCTTTTTTCGTAGAAAAATAGCTGAAGACTTAACTCAATAAATAACATCAAGCTCAGGACGTGTTTAGGTCAATAGGCATTTAAACAGATAACAACCATGTGTGGCCACTTTGGGGCAGCAGAAACAAGCTGTGAACGCAAGACTGACATGTAAAGAGCCCTTTAGTATCAAGAAAAAGTAAATAAAGAAACCTGTATGTAAGTCTGTGCTCTCAGGCTACAAATCTGTGCCCACAGTTTAGCCATCCATACCCAAAGTTTAGGCAAGGGATTCAACTGGGCTAAACTCACGCATAGTTCATCCCGAGGCAATGATAGGCATATCATGGACACAGATTATGAATCAATGCGCTCGGTTTTGTAAACCAAAAGTACCAATTTACACATGGCTCTCTTTATCTCAGCCCACACATGGAGGGATCCGTAGACATGTCACATGCATCACTGGCCTGAAATGAGTGTGGCTACCTTAATATTTTCACAAGCAGCAGTAATGGAGAATTCAGTTTTAGCTTTTATGTGGAGGTCATTGTTCTGTCCTGCTGGATGAGTTCAGTGTTCACTCTCCTTTTAGCTCTGTTTTTCTTTCCACCAACTCCTGAGGGAAACATCTAGCTGCTACTGCTACATTATTTTTCACCAGTTAGTTGCTAAATTTGGGTGTTGTTTGGTGCTGAAAGGTACTTTCAATCATTACATATACCACTAGGAGTGGCCCCCATCATTAATAGTCACATGATCTATTGGGAGATTAATTATAGACACTTGAACCTTTTTTCTCTTCAGTCTTATTTTGTTAATGGAGCCTCCCTGATGTCAGCTGAACAATTAGAGAACCATATGTAGATCTCTGGATTTACAAATCTATGCATGCATTTTATAAACTTTGGCCTCAGATTCAAAGTCCATGCATATGGTTTAGCAATTTATGAGGGGGGCCCTTATAAACTGTCTATTTTAACTACCCACTTAATATATTTCCCATTTACGATGACCCCCATTGTATCAGCTGAGAAGAAAAAGAGATGTGTATATTCGTACTCTTGCTTTACAAATCAGTGCACACAGTGAAGTTGATCTACCCACAAATTCACAGTCTGTGCCCATTGTTTAGCCATCGGTGCCCACAGTTTAGTGTACATATTGTGAATCCTCTTCATAAAATGTGCTGATGGATTCGTAAACGGGGTTTAAAAAAAAGAGCTTGGGTTAATACCTTCCTCTTTATTTTCTTGGCTGATACCAAGGGGTCTCCACACCCTGCCTGTTTACTGTTTACGAGTGAGAAAATGTTAAAGCTATAGTCACACGTTTACTCTCTCTCTTTGCCTCAGCATGATTTAATTCTGTTTTGGTTGCTGGTCATGTGATTGGTACAATAGCCAGTGTTTACCTGGCATGATGAAACCAAGGTTTAACCGTATTAGAGTTGAAAGGGTCGAGTTGTGTTGATCTAGATGGATGGTGATGTGATCCTACGAAACTGTCGGACTTGCTGCTGATGATGTCATACTCTCGTGTCCCACTGAAAATCTGCAGCTCAACCGTCATCATTGCTTTACTCCACATTAACACACCTACAGTAAAACGTTGCACTAGCAACACCAAGTGCAGTTTCTATGGAGAGTTCATTTTGATTTATGTAAACTGGGAAATAGTACCTAGGAGCTGAAATAGCTACATTACGTCACAAAATGACTCCAGGAAAACAGAGAGAAACACAGATAAAAGGATGTTTTGGAAAACTGAAGCGTGAGTTAACTCAAGGCTGAAATTCCTTTTAGTACAAGCAACCTTCTTGCACTGAACAAGAATATTTTGTGTCCAACGACATTGTTTCCCTTTAGTTACTTTATTTTGGTACTGACGCTCATGAAACCATTAAAAAGCTCTTTCTGTAGTCAGAGGCTCAGACATTCGGATGTTTATGCCTCACCGAACCTTCACTGATAGGTTATCCTTGAGTGTGTTGATAAAACTATCTGGCAAAATGTCACGTGTATCAGGACATAAACACTGTCCACAGAGTTGGCGACACATCACACACACACACAGAATGAAAATTATAAACAGGAAGACTTAAATCGAGAGTGTGTGTACACAAAATCTGTAGTTTACTACTGGACAGTGACGGCCAAGTCAGTAAAGGGTAGGTTTACCACATAAGTTCGAATTTTGATTCAGTGTTAGTGGACTTGTGGAATTCCTGTCAAATGATTACAGTGCTGAAGCTACTGAAGAGAGGTCTGAGGGAATCAGAAACTGTAGCTTGTAAACAGACTTCAGGACTGACATATTTGAACTCCTCACTCTGAGTTGGTGGGAAACGTTTTTAATGGAC
>JAPZDT010000003.1:3472613-3483026 GCA_029814675.1 Acanthurus coeruleus | reverse complement strand
ATCACTAAGCATTTGTTAAAGATTTTCCTTAACTTTAGTTGCAGAAAATAAAAAAAGAAAATAAAGAGAAAGAAAAATCTATTTCAGAAAAGTAGGAAACATTCATCCTTTGCATATTTTATTTCTAAGCATAATATGACCCTATCTCACTCTACATATATATATTTACCTCTGAGAGATTGATTTTCTGGTATGAAACAGGCATCACATGGTCCCAGGTGATTTTAAGGATCCAGGATGGGGTGAATGCAGCCTTGTTTTTCTGTTTTTCAAACTTTGTCACTTCATCTGCTGTGCGATTAAACACTATCTGTGAGTAGACATCAGATATATCCAGCTCATGGTATTCCTAAAAGATTGAACAAAAACAGGAACAATGATGTACACCACAAGTTTCAGCATAATTTCACATGGTTTTTGTCCATCAAATAAAGATGAGGTCAAACCTGATAGAACAGCTGCCCATCTCCATGAGTGAGGTCAGCATCATCCCAAAACACCGCCAACAGTGACACATTCATGTTCTCTGGGAAACCGCTGGCTAAAGGAGCAGGTAGCAGGTACTGCTCATTCTCAGTGACAGATTGAAACTGGACAAGTCCATTGTCAGAAAACTGACAGAAAGGAAAGAGAGAGGACTGATATCAGACAGATAATAAATATCTTAATCAAATTTTTTCTTATTAAATTACAACTCTATCACTAATTTTTCAGTAGTTATAGTAACATGTCTAATTTATCTATTCGTTATTTTACTTTATCATTTATAGCCAATTTTATTATGAAAGCTGCATGAATTACTGCTTCACGATTTTTTTTTTTTTTTTTGCTTACCCAGAGACTTAAGAAATGCATATGAGCCCCACAAGGATCACAAAGGCTATTTTGTGTGAATTCTTTTGCTGAAATTTGCACATTTCTACAATCTATTGTGGTAAGTCATATGTAATATGTGACTTTCTATAAAATAGCACACTCATTAAGATAATTTGGTACTTTGTTTTATGCCTCAGAGCATTACTGTTACCTCTGCTATGAAGGTTATGCTTCAAATCTGTTTGAAAAATACTTTAAATCCATCCAAGTGGATCCAGGAATTTCTTTCTTGAATATCTTGCAAGATGTGATATTGTAACAAAGGCAAACATTTTTCAAAATTTTCCATTGTTTTAGAACTAGAAATAAATGCAACCATTGCAGAAACTCTTCTTTTTGTCTTTGTAATATCATAAATAAGTGCACATAAAACTCACATAAACTCTGTCATACAGTTTCCCCATAAATGGGTAACCCATTGGGGGTGTGATATATGGGGAATTTCCATCCTTTGTGTCCATCTTTACTTCTTGATCACCAACCTCTGCTCCAAAGGGGTACAGGTTGCTCTCTATTGGGGAAGCACAGAAAGCTTGTGTAAGTGGCAAGACTAAAGATGCATTGTACTGTTATCAACCAGACAAATCAGTTCACTTGCTCCCAGCATGTGAACTGATGGTTTAAGCTGTGTCTCCAAATGAAAAACAAATTCTAAGTACCTATTTTGAAGAAAATTTAAAAAAATCAGTTCTAATTTAAATGTACATGTTCAGTGTAAACACAAAGCAGGATGTGCTGTCACTCTAATGTTCGCATGCACTGTTGCTCACTCTGTAAGCCAGGCTACTGCTGCCCTCTTTGCTATCGTAAAAAAGAGAAAACTAGCTAGCTGTGCTAAACACTGCACTGGAATTAATACCAGATCTCCTGATAATTCATATAAGGAAGCATTTGGAATTTGAAATCTTGCCTCTGTCCATGATGGAGACATTGTGGATAGATGCAAGGTCGACAGTGGTCTTCAGAAAATGTCTTACAGTAATGTTAGATTGTCACTCAGTGAGGCAGCAGAGGTGCAACTAATAACAAAAACATCAACTCAAAGTATAGATTGATTAGGTAACTTGCCTTTCAGTTAACTTCGTTTAGTAAATGTTCAGGCTAACTTTTTTAAGTTAAGTGACTGAATATGAAATTAGGAGCTCTGACTAAATTAACTAGATTAGTACAGCCACAGACATCATTGTGATTTTTTCCCCCCAGTTTCCTTGTTCTGTGGAAATCAGTCACACACACAAATAGACTTCAAGTATTAACATGACAAGTAATTAACAAAGGCATAGCCAACCCTTGTGAGTCATTGATCTGCACACTGTGCTGTTTCTGGGACAGGAACAGTTGTAAGATCCTGGCAGGTTGATGCAGGAAGTTTGCCCAGGACATGTCAAGGGTGACAAACACTCATCGAAGTCTACACATCCCCCGTTATCACGACCGTTGTCTTTGGTAGCATTCCAGCCCTGACCACAAAAGCATTTAACACCTCCTACTTGGTTGGAGCAGGTGGCAGCAGAGTGACACTGCCCATTGGCCTGTTGGCATTCATCAAAGTCTACACACAGGCGCCCGATACTTATGAAGCCAGACATACACACACATACAAAAGACCCTGGAGTGTTATGGCAGTGAGCTTTAGGGTGGCATGGTTCACTCAGGGCGACACATTCATCCACGTCTTTGCACCATGAGCCATTTCCCGCAAAGCCCAGAGGGCAGTGGCATGAAAAGGAGCCGGGAGTGTTCCAGCACTGTGCCGAGGGATGGCATGGCGAAGTTTCACATTCGTTGGTGTCGACACATGCTTGCTTCTCCTCATGATATCCCAGTGGACAAGAGCAGTCGTACCCTCCTGGCAGGTTAGTGCACACCTGGTCAAAGCGGCAGGTGGTGTTATATTTGCATTCATCAATGTCCTCACAGCCCAGGCCAACGGGTTCGTACCCAGGAGAACACAAACAATAGAAAGACCCCGCTGTGTTGTTACATAATGAGTGCTCAGGGCAAGGAATGCTGTCAGGGTCGTGACACTCATCTACATCCTGACACTCTGTGCCATTCAGAATAAACCCTTTATTACAGGGGCAATGATAAGACCCAGGGACATTGATGCACGTAGAATAAGGCTGACACACTGAAGAGTTGAGGGAATCATGGCATTCATCTACATCAATGCACTCCGTCCCTTTACTCTGGAATCCTTCAATGCATTCACAGTAATATGAGCCGACAACATTCATACACGTTCCGTTGGTGCAAAGCTCCCCCAGCTCCATGTTACTGCATTCGTCGATGTCCACACAAATGCCATCCATGCTTGAAAATCCGCCATCACAAACACACAGGTAGCTTCCGTTAGTGTTTATGCACGTGCTAAACTCAGGGCAGGTAAAGTTGACAAGGCACTCATTGATATCCTCACATTCAGTTCTGTTGCCTTGGTAACCTTCCCAGCACTCACAGATAAAAGAGCCAATCAAGTTGAGGCAGTTGGAGAAATAAGGACACTGAAGAAGGCCAAGGGAGCACTCATCTATGTCCAAACACAGGGTGCCGTTGCCTGAGAAGCCTGGGTCACAGGTACATTCGTAGCTCCCCTCTATGTTGGTACAGGTACTGTTGTTGGGGCAGGTGAAGTTCCCTGTCACACATTCATCTATGTCCTGACAATGTGTCCCATTGTCTTGAAACCCTTCCCAGCATTCACAGATGTAGGAGCCGTTGGTGTTGAAGCAGTAGGAGAAGGCAGGGCAGACTAAATTTTTAGATTGGTCACATTCATCCACGTCCAAGCATTCGGTTCCGCTTCCTTCATAACCATCTACACACTGGCAGTAGAAAGAACCCTCATGCGGGTGGCACTTGGCAAGTGGATGGCAGACACTACTAGCATTCAGACAGGTGTCTTTACTCACGCATGTGCCCGTGTCATACACCATGTCCAAGATACACAAACACATGTAAGAGCCAGGGGTGTTGCTGCATGTCATGTTCCTGCTACAGGTTGTCTCCAGCTGGCATTCATCTACATCCTCACAAACAAAGCCATCACCCTGGTATCCGTCCTGGCAATGGCAGATGTAGGACCCATTCGTGTTGCGGCACAAAGCCTGGGCGCTGCAGTTGTGTGGCAGGGTGGAGTTCTGATCACATTCATTCACATCCTGGCAGTCAAAGCCACTGCCCTCCATGCCAGATGGACAGGCACAGTAGAAAGATCCAGGCGTGTTAATGCAGCTGGCCACTGGATGACATCCTCCGTTTAGGATTTGGCACTCATCAAGGTCTATAAGTTATCCAAAATGGGACAGTGTCAGGGAAACAGCTCCAAATGGTGCTAAAAGAAAGCTCACAAAAGAATCCACTTATGGGGAAAAAAAGCAATGAACTGGTGTAATGGATGTTTATAATGAGGAACGAATATTTACCTAAGCAGCTCTTCCCATCACCTGTGAAGCCACTCAGACAAAAGCAGGAATGGCTGCCGATTGAGTTGACACACTGGGCAAACTCACTGCACTCATGCTGCCCCGTCTCACACTCGTTTACATCTAGAAAGGTGATGGAAAAATAGAGAGAGATTAGGAAAGAAAGAGGGGAAGATAATTAAGCTTAACAGCATCCCATCATAGACAAACTCTTTTATCAGAGATAATGACCTTAGTTTGTTGTGAAAAAATTCATGTAGAAATGAGGTAAAAAAAATTTTTTCAGGTTTTCTCAAAATGAGTTAAAATGCATCAGTTAGAGCAGGAGGCGTGGGTGGTAATTATTGCTACATCACTGGCATTGTATGTGTAGTTAGCTAAAGAATTTTACTTTCATCTTCACTTCGTATTTAACTGAAAACACTTTTGATACAAGGACTGACATGATACGGTAAGCACAAAAACGGTTGTTACGGATGATAGCATTTACCTCTATTCATTATGCAACCTTGAGTTGCACAATTTCAAACAAATGACCTTTATTGTTGTAATTTAGAAACTGTTGGCAGGAGGAACTGGCTGTGTGTTGTCACTCCCTGTGTCCTTATTGTTACTGGCACTGTATGTGTATTTCATTGAAAAATTTTACTTTCACCTTCATTGACATTTGAATGAATAATCTCTTAATACAAGTACTGACAGGACTCTTATAGTAAGTATGAAAACAGTTGTAACTGAAGGTAGCAGTTACTTTTACTTTCAGTGAGTAACCACCCTGTGTTGCCCAGGGACAAATTTCTACTTTGTTAATCACATACCAGAACATAAAAAAGGGTCCCAATTTCCGATGAAAGCGTATTGCTCCTGATGAAAGCTGTAAAGCTGGGTTCTACAGATGACTGCATTTTTTTTTAAACCTAAAAAATTCCACTTTGCTGCTTTTACACTATTCAATTTTATATAAATGCCATGTGGCAGAGAATCCTTCCTTTCATCATGATATTGTGACTTTCTTCAATACTTTTTCTTTTCTGGCCCTAAACTTAGTTTTTGTCTAACACTAGAATGATTACACTAAACATAATAAGGCTAAGAGATAATCTCATTATATGACAAGAGCATGTCTAATGGATTAATTGGGTGTTTTATTTAAATACATATTTCCTTTTCCACACACATTCCTGATATCCTTAGGTCTTGAGTTCATGTTTATCGCCTGCTTTTTGATTGATATGGATTGGAAAGACAAAACAAGAAATAATAATGGCTTCAACCTGAACTGACATCTTGTGTACTTTGTGAAGTAACCCCAGTATAGTTTAGGAATAACTCTTTAAAATATATCCAGTTAATAATAGCCTAAAATTAAGAACGAGCTCCTTTTTTGTTTGTCTTCATAACTGATTCTTCTGAAGCACTGAAAATGAGAAAAACTCTTTAAAGATTTACTTAAAAATAAAAATAAAGGAACTGTGTTTTACCTAAACACTGTGTTCCATTGAGTTTGTAGCCTTTTTTGCAGACACAGGAAAAAGATCCTGGGATATTGATACACTCAGTTTCATTTTCAGGACAAATATTTTCCCTCTGGCACTCATCTACGTCAGAACAAGTCAGACCGTCACCCACATAACCCAGGTAACACACACACTGGTATCCTGCAGGTGAATGGTGGCACAGGCCATGAGCGTGGCAGGCAGGGTCACACAGTGATTTGGGCAGCACGCAGGTGTCATTGGAGGCGAGTGTGCCATTCAGGCATGAGCAGACGTGAGCACCAGGAGAGTTGATACACTTTGAGAAAGATGGACAAATGGTATCAGAGAGAGCGCACTCATCCACATCCTCACAGGAGAATCCATCACCCTTAAAACCCTGCTGACAGGAGCAAAAGAAGTCTCCTATGACATTGGTGCAGAGCGCCCGTGGATGGCATGTACCCACCACAGCACACTCATCTATATCGTCACACTGGTTGCCATTTGCTATAAAACCGCGCTTACAGGTGCAAGTGTGTGACCCGATGGAGTTGAGACACGTGGCGTTGACATGGCAAGGATTTTCTTTACACTCGTCCATATCAACGCAGTCCATGTTGCTGGCAGGCCGGTAGTAACCAACCTGGCAGGGGCACTCGAATGACCCGTCAATGTTCTTGCACTCTTCATTTATTCCACATGGATTCTGTGTCTCCTCACACTCATTTATATCCTGGCAAAGAGTCTGGTTAATCAATATAAAGCCTGACTGGCACAGGCAAGAGAAGGAACCCTGGTTGTTGACACACGTAGCTTTGTTTCTGCAACCTCCATTATCCACAAGACACTCGTTTACATCATTGCACTGGATCACCCCATCTCCAGAATAACCCACCCGACAGGTGCAGTTGTAGGAGCCAGGAAGATTGATGCAAAGGGCATTTGAGTGGCACTGCTTAGCCAGCGAGCACTCGTCCATATCAACGCATGTGAAGCCGTCCCCCCTGTACCCTGCTGTGCACTGGCAAGAGAAGGAGCCAGGTGAATTGGTGCAGGTTGCAAAAGGGCTGCAGAGGCCTGCCACACACTCATCCTGGTCATGGCACTTTGAGTTATTAAAGATGAAGCCACTGCCACAGTCGCAGTAATACGACCCTCCAGTGTTGACACAGGTAGTGGTAGAAGGGCAGATGTTAGCTGTTGCACACTCATCAATGTCCTCACACAGTCGGCCATCTCCTATGTAACCTCCCAGACAGGCGCACTCGTAACTCCCCAGTCGGTTGATACAAGCAGCATTGGGGTCACACTGATTGTCCTCATTGCATTCATTTATGTCTGCACATGTCAGTCCATTTCCTACAAAACCCCTGTTGCAGGTACAGCGATATGACCCCATAGTGTTCACACAATCTGCATACAGGCTGCAGATGTTGCTTGCACATTCATCAATGTCCACACAGCTCTGCCCATTACTTTCAAAGCCACTGCTGCACGTGCAGTGGTAGCTGCCGGGCAGATTTTTACAGCCTTTGTAGCCAAGAGAGGATGAACACACATGAGGAGTCTCTGAACATTCATCTATGTCAAGACATAAGTAGTTTCCATTGCCTTTATAGCCAGCATTACAGGTACATACATAGGACCCGGGGTTGTTGGTGCAGCTGGCGTTCCAGTGGCAGATCCTTTGGTCAGTGCATTCGTTAACATCACTACACTGGAAGCCGTTACCCATAAAACCAACTTTACATTTGCACTGTCGCCCACCCTCGTAGTTAGTACAGAGAGCATTGGCGTGGCAACCCCCGTTTTCTTTTTGGCACTCATCAATGTCCTGGCAGTTAGTGCCATCTCCAATGTATCCATTGAGGCAGACACAGCTGTAGCTGCCCAAGGTGTTGTTGCAGCGGGCCCATGGGTGACAGCTATGCAGGCCAGTGAGGCATTCATCAATGTCATTGCACAGCAGGCCATTGCCCTGGTAGCCCATGCGGCACACACAGGTGAAGTTGTTATTGACCTTTAGACACTCAGCCTGCAGGTGGCACTTGCTTCCTGCTGCCTCACACTCCCTGGGGTCAGCAACTGAAAAGACCAAGAAGGAACTTTAGAGTCTGATTACGTGTCAACTCAATTCCTTTAAATATGTTTTAGGGGTATTTTTAATTTGTTGTCTGTATTGAAGGTGACATACCTGCACAGCAGTAATCCAGTACTGCAAGACTTATCAACCACAGGAGTGGAAACCTGTGAGGGCAAAGAAAAGAACATCATGATAATCAGCCACCTGTTGGAGTAATACATCTCTCTGTTTTTAGTAAACATAGTGAATATTCTGCATGCTCATTATCTTTATTACTATATACAAGAGAGAGAATGGATTCACTCCAATCAAAAAAAAAAGGACATATGAGTTTCATCCACTTTATGGCCCTTGAAGCACCTTGTTTTGCCAAAATAGAGCAAGTAATCCTTAACAACATGCAGGGCTTCAGTTTTTTCTTAGCTGTGCAGCAACATGAAGAATGTAATTTCATGCTGCACTATTGTTGAAAAATAAAGTAGGATCTTAATTCGACCCAATTGAAAAGTCTTTGTTTCCTTCCTTACTGTACTTTTTGTTTCTGCAGCCTACTTTTATCTTCATGAACACTGCTAAGTTGTCTATTGTTACAGTTGCTTTAACACAGATAAGCCTATTATCTTATCTAAAGAGGTCGGTTGTTATCCTCTGCTCTTGCTAATTCATCATTGCAAATTATTCCTACTTGCTGAAGCTTGTTGATCTAAACGATATAAACAATATTCTATCAAAAATTTCATTCATTTTCAGAAGGAAAGGTTTTTATTTACTTTTGTTATTCATTGAGCTCTACGCTCTGCAGCTGTGTCATTTATTACCAATTACAAAAGCTCTATGTGCAGTCTAGGAAACCTGGGACTGTAGATTTGAATTTTTTTCCTCAAAATTATAATTTTAAGATGTTTTTTTTTCCATAATTTCTCTTACTGCAAAAACAAAAAAATGCCATTAACTTCAAAAAGATTGAAACCAAATGATTGCTATGTTCAAAAGGTTATGTACAGTTATTGTTGTTTTTATTACCAGTCAGCAGTACAGCATGTTTAAAAGCCCGAATAAAGAGATAAAACATGGTAGTGCAAAAAGCGTGTATATAGTAAAGTTAATTTAATAACAAATGGGACAATTATTGTGACTAACTTTTAAGTGTCAGATGTACCCAGTTAGTTCAATAAATTATTTTTAGAATAAATACTAGTTAGTATTTTAAAAAGTATTTTAATTGCACTTGTGAGGGCAGCAGGACATTTTCAACAGAGTGCTGTGAAATCAGTATAGTCTTGTGAGTGAACACTGTGTGGGACTCTTTGGTTAAAAAGTTTAATCAAATGATTTAAGAAAGCTGCATAAGCAGATAAAAATACCTTTCCCCCATTTTTTTTTAGATGTCTAAAAACTTTCCAGACACTCTCTGCCAATTTACTTCTTGGGGTATATTTAATTAAAGTTTAGGTGCTTTGGGTCAAATGATGTCAGATTAGACTCACCAGTAGGCTCTTATTTAAAAAACTGATTTTCCACAGTGCAGGTCTGTTCTTTACTCATCCCAGTATTTTTACAGGCAATGGCTCAAAGAAGTAGTTTAGCAGGATTATGGAAATCTTGACAACAATCCCTGTCTGATCTGATTAGGTTACCATCTAAATGCTATTCTCTCCAGGCCATGCAGGGCTATTGTCTGTATCTCAGGAGGTAATTCTGGTAGACAGGGAGAGCACTGAGGCAGATTCCCATTACATAATTGCAAAACTTGTCTACTGTAAATCATATCAAGTCCCCCTCCCAATGGACAGCAACAAGTACAGACATGAGTATGACAGTGGCCACAAAGTCCATCACCATTTGTGACACATATAGCCTTAGGAAGACATTAAAAAGGTGGAATTAGGTTAACTGTTTACACCATTAAAGTGTACCAGGAAAAGTCAACCTACATTTTAAAATACTGATGCCTCAAGCATTTTGAAATCCTATTGTTTTCAATTTAATCCAACACTCAGCTTTTCCCTTGTACTGAGCTCCTCTTTTGTTTGGTCTCTTACTGTGAGGGTAAATTCTTTAAAAAATGAAGAAAAAAACTTTGGCATTTTGTAAAATATCCTTATTTGTTTTATTGAATCTTTGAATGAGAAAAATGATACACCTCCCATGTCTGTCAATTAATAATGAGGCTACACCAAGCAGCTGGTTAGCTTAGCGTAGCATAAAAAGTGTATACAGTTTGTAACAGCCTCGCTCTGCCCAAGGGAACCATGAAAAAAACTACCTACCATCATTGCTGAGGCTTTTTAAATAAAAAACAGAGTCACATTAAAGGGATTAATGATGTCTTTGCTTGTACTTTAAAGGAGTAGACTATGTTGGTTTACCTTTGCTACTGCTAACTACATTTGATATTAGCTAATTAATCAGGAGATTTAAATGTTCCACTGTAATTGTTGTTCATGTGTAAGAGATTCATTTGTACATCAAAAGGATTTTGTTTTGAATAATTGGCATTAGTTGGATTATTTTCAATCATAGAAAAGCTTAATTTACTAGACTCTTAATT
>JAPZDT010000003.1:3225707-3235953 GCA_029814675.1 Acanthurus coeruleus | reverse complement strand
TTGTTGAATGGTGACTAAGAAAACAGACAAATTCATGTAAATTGTATAGAGACACCTGAAGAACTTAAAACTTGGTGATAATTCTACAAATATTTGTGACTGTCTTAATGATTTGTGTGCTATAACTGCTTTTTATGATTAATCCGTCTTGTGACACGTTTTTTATCCTCATGTCTCTAGTTGAAGAGCTCTACATCTCAACTTCAACATAAGTTATTTTGCCCTCACACTCAAACTTAATATCAAACTTACATTTAGTTGCTGCAACTCACTGCAAGCTTTTTCCATCTTTCTTTGTCTGTTTTCTGTCATAAGGATTATGTGGGGTGCTGCTTGTCTGCCAGAAATCTCCATTTTTCTACCCTTTATGGGTAGAAATGGTACTCATGGTACATCAGAATGTCAAATGACATCAACCATCTCCAGCGTTTAACCAATGTCATAACAGAACAATGTCAACGGCAGCTAGCTAGTCAAGCCTAAGCATCAACATTACTAACTTAATGGTAGACTAACAATAAAACAACCTGGGAGATCATGCCACCAACCACTATGTCATAATATTGATCCAGCTCGGATTTATCAAGGCAAACAACACCCCAGAACCTTATTTCCCAACACTGAATGAAACCGACATTTCATTCTGATTTTCTGATTCTCTTGCACAGTCCTCACTGATGATTATTTATCCAATTCACGGTAGCCTCTACTTAGTGGCCTGCGTGTAATGACTGGGAGCCGTTGTATAGCTATGCACTGGTTAGATCCAAATAAAAGAGGGGGGATATTGAGTATCCTGCCTTATTTGCGGTGTGGGGCGAGGGGGGTTATATTATAGGATATTAAATGGTAATGATGGGCCTGGAAGTGCTGGGTCTATGGGAAAGTGGTCGGTGCGTCTCGCTGTGGACCGGCGTCGGTCCCGAGAATCTGGGAGCCAGGACCGGGTCACCTTGCCACAGAGATCATTACAGGGCAGAGAGGTGGTAGCAGTGGGGGTGAGGGGATGGGAGAGAGACTGAGATGCCAGACCCAATCGACATTTCGCTCCCCCTCAAAATCCCGAGCGCTCTTCCATGCTTACACTCAGAGTCCGATGACTGCCCAGTGCCAGGCCACTGGAAAAAGAGTTAAGCCGCAGCCACTGGACTACACCAACACCAATCCCAACCGGTCGCCATGTTGACCAGGCGACCTTCAGCAACCTTGATGTGAGCTGCACCATGACAAAGAGCCTGGGACACGAGAGGCTCGTACCACAGTGCTCATCCCAGGAATGTCTGATGGGGAGATGGGAAAGAGACGATAAAGCTGAAACATGGAGAACCACAATACATGAAACATGGAAAGGCGGGAAGGAGGGGAGGAAAAGAGAGAAGGAGAGAGGAAGAGAGACAGAGGGAGGACAAGCTCCTATTTCACCACATTCCTTTAATTCAACCAAGCAGTCAGCATATTAAAGACAAAGCCCATAGTGAAAGCTCCCCACTCTGTGTGTGTGTGTGTGTGTGTTAGTGTGCATGAATGAATGTGTATCTGTTGTGTCCAAAAAAATATTTCTTTCTCCTTCAGTCTTAGAAACATACAACTCCAGCATGGTGCGTTATGTAAGCAGGCGTGTTTTTGTTTATGTGTGTTAGATAATATAGTGCATCACATTGCGTTAGAGTGCATGATGCATGTTTGGTAGTTAGCTCATGTGTATACAAGTCTTTCAAACATAAACCACAGTCTCCTCTACAGATGTATATGCTTGAGGTTTGCTTCAGTTAAAATAAGTCCTGACGTGTTACTGGTAAGGGAGTCTGTAATTTAATCTGCATGCAAACAGCCTGCAAACATTTTTAAAAAGGTAAAGCTCAACATTTTGGTAAATATGTTTCCCAGTGATTTTGAAATTACTGGAAACTTCTGGTTAAGATGATCAGGTGTTGATAAGTCAGCTGCTTAGAGAGATAATCAAAACCTCCTCTTTTTTCTGGAAAGCCAAAAGTTTGTTCACTGAGATTTTCATTCATTCCTTTATTAAATAGGTTTGTTGTACGTGGAAATATGATTGTCTGACTCTTTTCTTGCCCTTTTGAACTTCTTTTAACAATTCTTCCACATTCCTAAAGCTCAGGAATGAACTTGGTAAGTACAGCGATACTATTGATAATAGGAATAAATTTAAATAAATTAAATATGACCTAGCTTTACATAACAACTGGGGGGAGGAGAAACAGCTAGCCTGGCTTTATAATGTTAAATATTTCTTATAGGACACTGTGAGGAAGTTTGAAACTATTGCTTGGACTGCAGGGGTATAGTCTGTAAGATGAATACAAACAAAATACATGCTCACACACAAAGTCTAATGTGCTCTCATGAGAACTGTAGTAATCCTATAATCCATTTCAGAGAGCTGTTATATCACCAAAGAATTTTAAATGTCAGCAGCTACAACTGAGTCAAAGTCACCTGAGGCTGATAAAAATCACTAAATCAATTTCAGTAAAGTCACTGAAGGCTCATCACCGGACACCACAGACACATTTACAGTCCCTACACTGATATCACAGTTAAACCATGGGAGATAGAACTGGAGAGCTATAATAAGGTCACCATAAACTCAACACTGCATGTGCAAGAAACATTGTAAAAGCACATCAAGTCATAATGTTATAGGAACAGCACAGTAACTGCATAGGAGATTGGAGAAGATCATAAAGTACCATATGGTGACAATGGAGTTGACTGCTGAGTGTCTTAGAAACATTATATGTGATAAAAACCTTTCACGGTTATTGATAGGTCTATTACAGGGATGGTGATAGCACAGGAAATTAAAAAAACAACCCTTAAGTATAATCTAATGTCTTTAATCTCATTTTACAGTCACAGTGGAAATGTCTATAGGAGTATTTGAATGAGTTTTCCATATGTGGAATTTGTCGTGCCAGCATTCCTCTCCTCTCCTTTTTTTTTTTATCCTCTGCTCGTATCAATTCATCGTCACGGCGAACCCAACCGTCCAACATGATCCCATATAATTAAGCAGGTTGAAGGCAAACTGATCCCCTCAGAGAGCCTTGTCTTCCATACATTCCAATTAAAAGCGATTACACACAGTGGTCTTTTACTGCTAAGAGGCCTCTGTCAACTCCTCATCACCCCCTACCCTTCATCCACCCAGCAGCACTACCCATTCCCAGGGTTTCAGCTGTCACCCGTTGCCTCAACGCATCAATCTCAATACAGATTTTTTCCAGCGTTTGTTTCTTTCTTTTTTCCCCTCAAGCGAGTAATTGTATGTTATGTGTTGTTTGCGTGTGCTAAGCTAGCTCAGATATATTTCCCTCGTTCGGTCACACTCAATTCTTCTCTTTTACATCCACAGCTTCTGTTTTTACGATTGCTAATTCACGTGAATGAGAGATGTAGAATCATGTATATTCACTCTTAAATGCAGGCCGAAACAAAAGCTTGAGCCAGGCAAATCCTTAAATCTTGTCAACTTTCACTCAAGGCCCCCAACCCCCCAGGGCCCACTACTCTTCCCTTCCTTATTCTTTTTGGAAATGCTTGCTGGGAGATGAATAGAAGCCCCACATTTCCACATGAAGTGAGCAGCCAGCAGCGATCCTCTCTCCCCTGGCAAAGTTTACTTTTCTTCTAGCTGTGAGAAAGCTTGGTGGGACTGTGGTTATGAATATTAATGCTGGAGAGCTCCTTGTCAATCAGTCAACGAGAGCTGAGGGATTTATGTCTCCAGTGGTCGAATTTTGCCGTGGAAGGAATGCCTGATAATTCAGGCTTAGGCCATTCCATTACTCACTTCTGCTGTATTTTGTTTTGGGCTATATTTATCAATGGCTTTCTCTTTCTACCAGCAAGCACAACAGCTACATGCCTTTAACTGTTTTGCTTCACATGGACCATCCACATATATGCACATATATCCATTAGTCTCTATAAAGAGGGAGTTACTACATTGTTCAAATATATCCATGTCTCCGGTGCTGATGCGTGACTCATTTGCAACATTAATGGCAGCACTGTTATTGAAGTACATTTAAAGAGCAGTCATAATAAACTACAACACACTTGTGCGTATTTGTACCTCATTCACTCACTTCTGCTTACTGCTCACTTGAGTCTTCTGAGAAATGAAGTATTTTTTTAAAGAAACGAATGATGTATTGTTAATATCCCTTATTTTTGAGACTGAAGCATGAAAACAGCATTAAAACCAGCAATGAAAACCAGCTACATGTTGAGAAGCTGCTAGTTCAGCTCAGAAAACAGCAGCCATTAGATCTCATGGCTATCTTAACAATTCATCATTCATCATATACCATGGAAACCAATTCTGTATTGTTGCTAAGGTGAAACTAGGGGTATCAAAGGAGAATCCTGGTGCAAAATATCTTATGTTGAAGTTGAGATCTAGGTGTTGGTATTTTACAGGCTGAGTTTCAGTTCTTTCTAAATGATGACAGGAACTTATTTGGGAACCTTCATGTATTGCCAGCAGATCTGAAAATCCAATAGCAACACTGGAGCCTTTTCTCAGACAATGTTTTACCACAAAACTCAGCCAGTATGAGGCAGCATGTTTGTCAACCTGTAAGTTTATTTTTCTCTGTGTTTTATCCATTTACTTTGTCCAAACCAGTGGTGGTAGTTAAGGTTAGCCTGCCAAGTTACAAGATGATTCAAATGCTGACACGACTTTTTTTTTTTCTTTTTTTTTGGCTTGGGGTTTGACGAAAAGAGTCACGGCATCATTACTCAAACCAGTCTTTCAGAGAGCGAGGCTGCTGATGAGGTTTATGTGTTTGATGAGCGGTCAAAGCTGCAGACAGGCAGCAGAGGGGCGGTTTGAGATGAGGGGGATCCATATGTACTAAATAAAGGCAGAGGTGTGGAGTTACATTTAGCTAATGTAAGAAATAAAAGGGATATTTCTCATGGGAAAAAAACGACTATTTGTGTGCTTTTGACTCTCTGCACCATTCTGTAAACTGCTACATTAAGGGCCAAGAGGGTCGACACTACCTGGATGTCCTAAAACTTACCTGCAAACAAAGAATGTGCTTTGCCAGATGTTACAAAGTGAGTGAGTGAAAAATGCTTTGACTGTCTAAATCAGCCCAATTAACTTATCAGTTAGTTGAGTTTAATCACCCTTCAGACAGGACTATTGTACATCATAAAAACATTACAGATTTAATAAAATTTTATTGATGCCTGCTGGTTTATGAAAAGAGCAGGAAATACAGTCTTGAAATGCACAGATTAATGCAATCAGCCCTGTAAAATGAATCTGCATGACAGCATTACAATTAAAATGTCAATGTGAGTATTTTTCACAAATAACTAAGTAACACAACATTCATAAGAGCATAATCAAAGTAATGGCCAAGAACTTTTTGAAGCATCACTCAGCATGGACCCTAGCAAACAGGTCACTGAGGTGTGTGTGGGACAATGGCGAAGAAAATAGGGGAGCAATAATGAGCACAGCATAGTAAAGGAAGATAAAAAGGAGAATAAAATGGAGAAAGAAAGTCAGGGAAAAAAGCACTGCTGGGCACCACTCACAGAGGCATAAATCCAGGCACAATCACAATTGGATTCAAATGCAAATCTAGCACGGAGCATCGAGTGGAAAGGCCAGCCTCAATCTAGCCAAGCCCCAGTGTGTGTATACTACCCCCAACTGACAGGGACACTGCTTTCTCCTCACTGTTTGTCTCTGAGTGTGTTCACGTTTACAGGCATGCATAAATAAGCTCATCATCATTTTTTAAGACATAATCGACAGTCTTCAATTTTGAGATGCTGCTGAAGGATTTTAAAGAAAAGTTACTCAAAGAGTTTACTTTCTGCACAAAATCTTTCACTTTTAACATTTTAAGTTTGGAGTAAAGACATGTTATTAGAATTAGAAACTCATAACCTAACATGCAACCCCTATGTGTCCGTCCCTGCCCATCCCTATTCTCCTCCCGCTGTTCCCACCTCCCAGCTCCTCCAACAAGGGAGTCAGAAATGAACCTGAACTGATTGAGAGTCAAAAGCAGTTGCCGGGGCGGGTTCAGCGGGGCAGAAGCAGTTGCTGGGGCAGCGGAGTTGGTTGGTTACGGAGGAGGAGGGGGGTGTTTGGTGGACAAGGGCAGGGTCAGTATCCCCGTTGGTTGCCAGGGGGCAGCCCGTTGGTTGCTTGGGAGTCCTGTAGCAGTCGGGTGAGTGTTAAAGCCATTAGGAGGCCTTACCATATGAAAGGCCGGGTGGGTGTGGTAGGGCCGAAGATGAGTCCTAGGAGGATAGCCCCACTGTCAAACAGCAGGAGTTTTACAAAAGAGGCTTTCACTGGGCTATTACTGCCCCCCCGCTAACACACACTTTCACAAAACCTCCACCCTGCGCTCTCATCCCAGCCGAGCCCATTCAGAGCCAGCTACCGTGGCCGTAGAATAAGGGAATTCCCCCTTTAAGTAAAGGAATGACAGGTCAAACAGAGAGGAGAGGAGACTGAAAGAGTAGTAGAGATTACTCAAAACACAGAGACCTTCCACCAGCCTGTACAGAGCTGTGTGTTTTCCACTAAGTTGGCATCCTGAATCTAGTTGGAGAGGTCCCCCGAGACCCCTGTGCAACCCCTAAGGAGAGGCTCATTACTGGGGCCACTGCTCCTTGGTGCTCCTCATCCTTCTAGTTACAAGCAGAGGTACTGTTTACCATGCAGTAATGAAAAAAACACACAGGAAACTAAAAATAGACTTAGAGGTATTGCAGCACAGTCAGGAAAGGAAATTTGGGAGTGTATAACTGTACATTTATATGAATGTGTGTGCATGTGTGTGTGTGTGTGTGTGGATACATGGCTGCAGGTATGGGCAGCTGTGGGGAGAAGCAGCGATAAAAGCCCGCCTCTGTTTCCTGTCCTTAACAGGCTAATGGTGGGGATTTACTGGCCTTTTATTATGATTGCTCCAATTAGCTGTAAAGCAGCACAGATCCAGGCCCCTAACTGCCTGTTTGTCCGTCTCTCAGTTTCAGTTTCACTGACTTTCTTGTTTTTATAAAGACTTCTCTGCAGTGAAAACATAACAGAAACTTGTTTTTCATGAAACACTGTAACAATGCAGTAGTATGGAGAATAACTGTGTTTCTGTGTTCATTTAACATCTCATTTTCATAGTTTTGGTCATCTATCAGTCATTGTGGTTCTCACTGAGTTAATTGCTACAACCTGGGAACACAATGCTAAAATTAGTTAAAATGGGCAAAAGGTAACCAGTTGAAAGGTAAGGTAACTCAAATTACAAGGGAGAGAATTTATTATTATTATTATTACTATTTATTTGAAGAGCTTATTTTATTGACTTACACCTGGATTATACTCAAAACATACATATACGTAGACAGCTACAGATGCAAAGAAGTTTTGTTCATACTGCTTTCTGTGTGAAGGATGTGTTCCACACATGAACAGTAGATTGCTGTCTATAACACCAGCGTATGGTGGCTGATTTACCTGACTTGCGTAACTGACTTGCACCAAGGTATGGGAATATGAGCACATACCCTGCACGTACAGGCCTCCAACAAAAACATTACTTTCCTATCAGATTCTTGCACTAATGAAGAAAGTATAATTTGAATGTAAGTCTGCAACAATTCTAGCAGCTACAGGAGGCTGTATATAGACATGGCAGTGCTTTGAGCTAAAATGCTAACAGCTGACAATGCAAATGTTTACATGCTGCTGCTAAGCATCATTTTATGTGAGCATTTGCTAATTAGCATTACACACAAGTGCAGCTGAGGTTAAAACTTATCTATTTAGCTCTGGACAACGTAATGCTGGAGGAAAGCCAGAGGATCACTCCCGCACTAGTCTTCGTCCTCAAGGGACCTTTATTTCCTGTGCTGCATTTCATAGTTATCCATCCAATAATTTTTGAGATGTTTCAGTCTGGACTAAAGTGGTGGAACAACTGACCAACTGACTTTGCTGTTCCACGAGCCACACAGAGTAACTTCCATCTCTCTCCAGCCCTCCAGAGACAGTGTTTTAGTAAGCTTCTCTGGATGATACACAGAACACACTGTCAACACTTTGAAAAAAAATCCTACTCTATTTTCTCTTAGCTGTGGATTAGCCACAACAAAAAAGGACACTGGCTCTTTAAAAAGACGTTGCTATCAGATTTTTAAAATATGTAATCTCAGTGCTGTTATCACCACAAATAAAATACCATTCAAGTCCTCACCTCATTTTCTGCTGCAATCTCTGGAATAAATATCTCCAGACCTCAGCACAAGGAGCCAAAAACCAGAGTATGCACAGTTAGATACCAATAGAGATAAGTAAAGAGTATGTTTTGTTTGTGATTTGGGTCATCTGTCCATTTAAGCAAGGAATGGAATCAATAGTGTTGTGGTTAAATCTTAACATGAAACTAAAACAAAGTTCAGATGACAAAATGCAAAGAAGCCATAACTGTCTCTCTGTTATGTTTAAGTTTCATGTTTGCTATTAGAACATCTGTGTGTGGTGCTTGATTATGTTTGACAAGCAGATGCAGAAAGAGTTTTAGGCCAAAGAAAAAATGAAGAAGTGAGCAGTTTAATGAAGAAATCCTTGACTGTCTCTCTTCCTGTCTGCCTGTCTTATTCTTTAGTTTATTTCTTTCCCTGGCTCTTGGATTCTGCCTCCCTGCAGTCCAACTGTTTGTCTCAGTCCATCAGTTCTTTTTACTCTGAGCTGACCTCAGTCCAAGCTTCATGCCGGTCCAAACATCTGTGCCGAACTAATCTTAATGGAGCAGTTTTTATGTTGGTTTCGTTATACAACCACTCACCACATTTTGTTACTTCAAGACAAAATACATCAATTATCCGTCCCCATGTCAACATTGAACAATTTAAATTTTAAAGCATAACAGTCATGAATTCCCTCTCATTTGGGAGTTTCCGTTGTTCTCAGTGGTCAGAGTTTTTATTGTTAAATAAGAAAAGAGGAAGCAGACGGTTTGGGATGTGAAAAGGGAAGAAAACAACTTTTTTTTTGAAGCTTTGTTTAAGTTTCACTTGCTAATCCATCAAATGAATCAATGTTTGATTGAACTTGTCTGCTAATTTCCTGACTATGAGTCAGCAGTGAGTGTATGTCGGTGAGTCAGTGCAGTGAGAGGTGTGTGTGTGTGGGTGTGTGTGGGGGTGTGAGCCCTGTGGTCAAAAGTATGGGGCAGTTTATAAGTCCATGCATGTGTGTTTGAGAGAGAAAGTGAAGGGAGAGGGAAAGGGGTGTGTTTGACATGCTAACATGTGATTGGCTAGTTTTCATTACAGAGGCAGAGACTGCGTTTTGGTCAGGGTCTGCAATGAGATTATTCCTTAAAATAATCTACATTAGTGTTGTTGGATGTCCTTAATATGTGGGAATGTTTGTCCGAGAGCTCTTTAAAGGGACAGATTTTTGGGAAGTATGAATGTTTGGGATCTTGCTTAGAGTTAGATGAGAAGGTCCAACCAAAACAATATTAAGCTAAAAGTGTAAAAAAAACTGTAAGACCATTCTAAAAAACATGGCTTGTCCCAGCAAGACACCATAATATGATGAAGTGATGGTGTTCAAGGGGGAAACAAAACCAAAACCAGTCTGAGTTATGTGTCATTGCAAGTATGGTACAGTAAAAGGGGGGTATTTTGGAGTAAATGGGGACTGAATAGTGTCTTAAATTAGTATTACCTACCGAGAATATTTCAGTCTTTTTTCAGGAAAACTGTTCTTTTTCTCAATAAAATTAGTTAGTCTCAACATTATGACTCAGTTCAGTGTTTTATGCCTGTTTTCCTTAATATTATCTTTTGTATGTATTATGCATTGTTTCAGTAATTATTTTTTACCAGATTAACATTTCCCCTAACCCTCATCAAACACACAGATCAGCCTGATCATTTGTCTTTCAGCACATACTTACTGGTTTTAATGTGTCAGAGAGACATATGACCTTATTTAAGGGGCTGATCCGAGGTTTTACTGTACGCAACAACAGTAAAAGAAAATCCATCTTATGCAGCTATTTCATCATGTTGTTAAGGCAAGTTAAGAAACAAAAGCACTGGACCTTTAGTTGTTATGTTATAGTAACTTTAGCATTTGTTGAACACAGCTGTGTGTCTGAGTACACGGTTTATTGAGCTACTTGCAGAGGTTTTTATTTACAGGCTTCCCACCCATCTTCACTAA
>JAPZDT010000003.1:1924548-1937789 GCA_029814675.1 Acanthurus coeruleus | reverse complement strand
AACACTATGCATTTAAGTATACAATACTAAAGCATTTCAAATTTGTTAAAATCACATATTTGATTTGTGAATTTTAGCGTATATGCTGTGTGTTGCTTTGTGATTTTGAGCATATATGCTGTGTGTTTCTTTGTGTTTTTGAGCATGTATTATTTTGAGCACACTCTGCAGCAAGGGTGTGGAACTCAATGGCATAATCAGAAAGTCCTCTGTAACCTGCCATAATTCAACTAAAACTCTGGCTGCCTCTTGCCCTGGTGTGGGGTAGTGAAATACCTGAACAAAGGTGTTAATGAAGGCTGACAGAGGACCGCATTTGATGTGGACGGTTTCAGCTCCACTCGGCAGTCGCCCATTCCTCTACCTGTTCTGTCGGATGAGAGATGATGAAGGCAATCTTTGCTTGATCAGTGGGGAAGGTGGACACTTAAGTGTAAGTGTACAGCACTGCAGGAGGAAGATGAGGATGGCAGCTGGGTTTTGGATGGTTTTCCACCAGGGTGGGAGGTCATGGTGCAGGGCAAAAGTCTATAATATGGAAGGGCTGTACTCTCTAGTTAACTCGCACTCCCCCACCATTCAACAGGGTGCTAGAGTCGGTTATATTGTCTCAGGCAGAAACAGCTGCTCTGATAATGGAATTGACAGAACTCATGAGAAAGGGGATGATTTCCACAGTCCTGGCAGACAAGGAAAATTAAGGGTTTTATCACATTATTTTCCTTATACTAAAGTAAACAGGCAGAATGAGGCAAATTCTCAATTTGTTCCTCTTCAACATTATTAGCACCCATTCAGGAGGAGGAACTGACAGTCATTCTGGCAGCTGCAGAATGCAAGAGCACATTGTAGTTCCTGTCACTGATACAGCTTCTGTTGGGGAAGCCATGGCAGCTTCCATGGCACTCTCATGGCTGGACACAGTGATCTTGCACTCTGCAGTGATAGGTCAGCACTTATGGGCTTAACCCCTGGATGGGAACATTTGGAGAGACTAGGTCTGCCTCCTGTGGTGGTGTGTATTGTTTAGGGCCCAAGAGCTCCATTCGGTGTGATAGACCCCAGCCTCTATGGATCTTGTGCTTAGGACTTGTTCTTGTATGGCTATGATTAGGGCCTCTGTGCTGTCTTTCAGCCCCACCCTTTCCAGCCATTGGTAGCTTTTGCTGATCAGCCACTTGTTCAATTTGTCGGTGGTACATGCCTTGTAGGGGCTCCACAGTCCCATTCAGTTCTTGATGAAAGCTCTTTGTGTGGTGTTAATGTTGTACAGCACTCCAGTATCTATGAATGCAATATTGTGTTATAAGCTTTCTTGTACAGCTCATGTATAGAGCCACATGCCTATTCATCTTCGCCGCTATGATGCTTGACAGGAGCTTCCATGTAGTGCTGAGGTGGGTTATTGGCTGGTAGTTGGATTGAATTGTTCCCTTCTGGGGGTCCTTCATGATGAGGACTGTCCAGCCTTGGGTTAACCAGTCTGGATGTGATCCAGCTGGTTCATTTTTGCTGCCAGGGGTTCATGGAGTGTGGTTAACTTCTTGAGCCAGTAGGTGTGGATCATGTTGGGGCCTAGGGCTGTCCATCTCTTCATCTTGGATGTCTGCCAGTGTGATTATTACTGGATCTTGGGGATAATGCGGAAGAAACTGTGTTTCAGTCTGTTGGTGCAGGCTCTCATGACTTTGAATCTGCCGGAGGGAAGGCTGGTGAATAGAGAGTGTCCAGGGTGGGCGGGGTCATTCCGGATCTTTGTGGCCCATCCGAGGAGACAGCTGGAGTAGATCTCCTCTAGGTGTTGTTGGATTTGAGTTGCAGTTGTTTCTTTTCAGATGCAGTGCATCTGGCGTACCACACCGTACATCCATAGGTGAGGATACTCTCTATTGTGCAGTGGTAGAAGTTTTTTAGCAGAGGTGGAGGGAATTTGTTCCTCCTCAGTGTTCTCAGAAAGAAGAGACGCTGCTGGGCCTTTTTGATGATGTGGGTGGTGTTCACAGTCCAGCCCAGGTCCTCCGAGATGTGCAGGCCAAGAAACTTGAAGCTGGTGACCCGTTCCACTTCCTCCCCATTGATGCTCAGGCCTGAGTGCAGTGTGGTCCTCGACTTCCGGAAGTCAATAATGACTTCTTTTGTCTTCTTGGTGTTGAGGTTGAGGTGGTTGTCACTGCACCAGGCCGCCAGTACTTGGACCTCCTCTCTGTATGGTGCCTCGTCTCCGTTGTTGATGAGCCCCACAACAGTTGTATCATCCGCAAATTTAATGAGGGTGTTGGAGCCATGAGTAGCGACACAGTCATAAGTGTACAGTGTGTACAAGACTGGACTCAGCACACAGCCCTGAGGAACACCAGTATTGAGGACGATGGTGGAAGATGTGGAGTTGCCCATTCTGACATGCTGGGGTCTGTTAGTCAGGAAGTCCTTTATCCACAGACAGAGGGAGGTTCCAAGTTGTAATGTCTGCAGTTTGTTGATGAGTCGGTTGGGGCTGATGGAGTTAAATGCCGAGCTGAAGTCAACAAACAGCATCCTGATGTATGTGTTGGTGCTTTCAATGTGGCTGAGAGCAGTATGGAGGGCGATGGAGATGGCGTCATCTGTGGATCTGTTGGACCTGTAGGCGAACTGATGTTGATCAAAGCCAGGTGGGATGTGGGCCTTGACATGCTGTAACACCAGTCTCTCCATACATTTCATGATCACCAATGTCAGGGCCACAGGCCGGTTATCGTTCAGCCCTGTGATGGCAGAGGATTTGGGCACAGGGATTATGGTGGCAGTTTTCAGGCAGGTGGGGACTGTGGCTTGCTGCAGTGAACGGTTAAAGATGTTAGTGAATACTGCAGCAAGCTGATGAGCACATGATTTCAGCACTCTCCCTGGTATTCCATCTGGTCCTGGTGCTTTCCTGGTGTCAATGCTACGCAGGACTCGCAGTACCTGATGTTGTTGGATGGTGGGGGGCTGGTCATGCTCTGATGATGCCAGTTGTGTGTCCTCTGCCTGTCTGTTGTCCTCTTCAAAGCGGGAGAAAAAGGTGTTAAGCTGGTCTGGGAGAGAAGTGTTGATGGGGGAAGGGGTGTTGTGGCATTGTTTGTAGTCAGTAATATTCTGTATGCCTTTCCACATGGAGCGGGGGTTGTTCTCCCTGAAGTTGGCCTCTATCTGCTCTCTGTACTTAGCTTTAGCAGCCTTGATGCCTCTGTTCAGGTCCGCTCTAGCCTTCCTGTAGGCCTCCCTGTCCCTTGACCTCAGTGCTGAATCCCTGGTCTGGAGTAGTGCTCTGATATTGGCATTAAACCAAGGTTTTTGGTTGGGGAATGTTTTCACCTGTTTCCTTGATGTTACATTATCCATGCAGAAACTGATATATGACAGTACAGAGGAGGTGTGGAGCTCAATGTCTGGATCTTCAAAGAGCTCCCACATGGTGTCCTCAAAACAGTCCTGCAAGGATAGTGTGGCCTCCTCAGTCCAGCACTGCACTGACTTGTATTGTGGCTTAGACCTGCAGATGAGGGGCTTGTAAGCCGGTGTCAGGAACAGGGAAAGATGGTCTGAGTGTCCGAGGTGGGGAGAGGGGCGGGCTTTGTAGGCTCCAGAAATGTTGGTGTAGACCTGGTCTAGTGTTCTGCCCTTCCTTGTTTGAATGTCAACATTCTTGTAAAATCTGGGGAGCACAGTCTTTAAGTTGGTATGATTAAAGTCTCCAGCCACGATGAAGAAGCCCTCTGGGTGTTTGTTCTGTTGCCTGGTGATGCTGTCATACAGCCTGCTCATAGCTACATTGGCATTAGCTTGCGGGTTGATATACAGGGCAGTTACAAACACTTGGGTTATTTCCCTGGGCAAATAAAAAGGTTTGCACTTCAACATTAGAAACTCCAGGTCTGGACAGCAGTGCTTCTCAATAATGGCAGTGTCCGTGCACCAACTGTTGTTAATGTAGACGCACACACCCCCTCCTCTCCTCTTGCAGGAGTCCAATGTGCGGTTCGCCCGGAAGATTGTACATCCTGCTAGCTCCACGGCTAGGTCCAGGATGTTTTCATGCAGCCAGGTCTCTGTTATCACCATGATACAGCTGTCCATCCAGTTGTTAATGTCCCATAGTTTGATCTCATCCATCTTGTTAACCAAGGAGCAGACATTGGCAAGAAAGACGCTTGGAACCGCTGGTTTATGCGGAGTGGCGGTTAGCCTGGCTTTGATGCCGGCTCATTTGCCTCATTTCCGGCGTCTTTCACAACGCCAGCGTCGCCTCCTTTCTGTCTGTTCTTGCCGGCCAATCATCTCCGGGAACAAGTCGAGCCCTTCTGGGGAGGTCCAGCTGATCCAGTGTTGACTCAGGCTGATAAGTTCAGTTCGGGTGTAAGTCTTTTTCAATGTGTAGCTGCTTACTGAAGAAGAGCACCAGGCCGCTGCATCTACGTGCTACGCCGCCATGACAATACCATTACTATTGTCTGGTGTGTTTACCTTCAGCCAAGTCCCAATGAAGCACAGACTGCACTCTAGGTACTCACACTGCCCACCAATGCTGTGAGCCCATATGACTTGTTTGCCAGTGATCTCAGTTTCCCATGATCAACAGAAAGCAAAGTTTGAATTTCCTCCTGTTTTTCACTGGTTTCAACAGGCTCCTTTCACATACCAATGGCTCTGTAGCTCTGCTGGATTGATTATCAAGAGGCTTGCATGTGGACTTGACACTCCATGAGCTCTTCCCTCATGTCAATGAGCATTGTCCAATGAGTCCAGTAAGACTGGACATTCACAAACAACGAAGCAAGCTCGTATACACATTGGTAAGAACTGAGTTAGAATAAAGGAAACAAAGCAAGAAAAGTTACTCAACAAGCAATGTTGCAACACGCTGCCACCTGCCAGGCACCAAAATGTTTGAAATATTTTTAAATTATTATTATTATTTTTTATTTGTTTGCAACTGGACCTTACACGAGGAAACTTGGAACAATACAACGATTGGCAACTGACAAGACAAGAAGATTCAAATCTACACAGAAGTCCACACAGACAAATGGAATATTTTTGAAAATGGAATTGAACAACAAATGTTCTATCATTACTGCTGAACTGTCAGAACTGTTTAAATGAACAGCTGCACTCAAATTTTGTGTCTAACCATAGACTTTATAATAAACTGTGGAAAGAGCCTCTTTGACATTGTTAATTGGCTTGTTAACTACAGTCAAGGTATGTTGTGTTGGTTGAATTTTTGGCAGGAGAGGTTGCATTTATGTCCGAACACATCTTCACAGCTTCTAAGGGGCTCCATTCTTTAACAAACAGAGGTCTCCTTCTCTTTCTTCTTAGGAATGCTTTGTCTCTCTTTTCCTTCACAAATGAACTCATCCAAGAGTATTTACTCCTAAAAATATATAATATTCTTACTTAAATACTTGTCTAAATGTGTTTAATTGTCCTCTATTCAAAAAATTGTTTTAAAATTACACAAAAAACACATGCAGCCTCCAGCTTAAAGGGAATTCTCAATTAAAAAAATGGGGGTGCTCGGATTCCATTCTCTGCCATTCTGTAAAAATTACCTTCAATCACCAGATCATCATGTATACACCTTTGCTACAAGAATATCTCTCCTGATTCTGACCCCACAGAGATGAGTTGGCAACTACCAGTCCACCAGCATACAAGAGAGTAATTTTTTTTTCTGTTAATTGAGTAAATTTTGAAAATACAATTTGCTTTTCTATTTCTTAATCTTGATTCTAAATTTACATACCCTTTTAACCATCGATCCAGTGCAGGCCACTGTCTTTCATTTGCTTGCTGCACATTTAAGCTGTGAACTGTGATTCTGATCTAGTTATGTGTTTACTTTCTTCTTATTGTATGTGTAATTAGTGTTTTATTGAGACACTGTTGAATCATTCAATGTTAGTAATAATAGTTGAATTAAAGTTCTAGCTCTACGGCCATAATCCTTTATTGTGTAAGCTACATTTTGTCACTTTACCTTTCTATTCTTCTCTATATATAACTCAAATTTTATTTCTTTCACCACTAATCACAAAGAGACAGACAGTTTATTGGTATTATTAGACTTTGAAACTTAAATGCTGAGTGAATAATTAACATTAACTAATTAAGATAATAATTCAATAATAAGTCACATGAATGCATTTTTTCTCAAACTTTTTTTTTCCTACAGTATTCCTCTCACCTGTGGTGGACAACATAGGTCATTATGGAGACAAGCAGACAGAGCAGCATAACTGCTGTGCAGGCATACACAACTGGATGCAGGTAATCCCCGGGATATGGTGGGAAGGACAGCACTCTCTTCAAATCCTGCAGAATGACGGGATTTTACAAAAAGATCACAATAATTAGATCTGCAAAAATGAACAATAGTAATAGAGCAAAACATACAGTTACATATACATACCCTTCAATCTGCAAAGAAAGGGATACAGATCTAAATGGTTGATATTAGGGTTGTCAGTCGATTCAAATTTTTAATCGCGATTAATCACAAATTAATTGCAAATGTTTTACCCTGCTACCCTGCTTTCGCCTTTATTAATAGGACAGCTGAAGTTGTAGACAGGAAACGGGGAGAGAGAGGGGGTAGTGACATGCAGCAAATTTGTCGGAGTTGGAATCTAACTCACGACCGCTGCGTGGAGAACTGAGCCCTCCGTACACGGGCCGCCCAAATTACTTTTGTTTTGTCCAGACAACCATTGGGCAAAACTTTAAAGCTAAACTTTCTGTTTAAAAGTCCCTTTTCTGTATCCATTTCTGCTTTGTAACCATTTGCAATGTTATTTTAGCGCCACTTCCTGAAACTACGGGAGCTGGCAAGGCACAGACCGTGGGTGCGTTAATCGCTCGTTTAAAAAAATAGTGCCGTTAAAAGGAGCTTGAGTTAACGCATTATTAACGCGTTAACTTCGACAGCCCCAGTAAAGAGTAAATAAAATAAACCTATCAGCACCTTCAACATATCTGAATCTGTTTAGTTTAATCTGTACCTTTAAAGAAATTTTAATATGACAGGAAAACACAAATTGCTCAGGGTACAGCAGTCAGGGGCAGTGACTGTGTGCAGCAGCTGCCTCCTGCTATGCTCTTACAGAGGTTGCAAGATTTGGCACCATTATACCTAAACAGGGACAAAAACCTGGGCTCCCTGATTATGTCTGACAACAGTTAAAGCTGAAGACACTGACAACAAAAGGATATTGGCTGGATAAATTAACTGCGGCTTGTCAAGAATCAGTTCTTGTATTAGAATTAGTTCTTCTTGAACTCCCCCTAACACCACAAATTGCATTCTTTGCAGCTTTCTAACCCATTAACATACAATGAGTTAATTAATGAACTTACGAGGTGTTGGTAGGCATAGGCAGTAGCTGTGAGACTGAAGTGCCCCATTAGACCTGCCATCTAAAAGTTACATTCATATACTGTACAACTAATTTACACTGGTTAATGTTTTGTAAGAATTGTAATTATGACTGGTTCACAATTTTTACAAACATGATGAAAATGTTTGTACTGAACTTATCTGCACACTGTTTACTGCAAACACTAGAGTCAATGGTTCATGTTTTCTGTGAAAATGCCAAATAGTGACTCTAAGCCATTGTTTAGAGTTAGCAAAAGATTGTGGTTGTTGTTAAATACTGAAAACCTCTGTCTTCTGGACTAAAACTGACTTAATTTTGCAGCCTTGAAAGAGTTAACATACTCCGGTTAGGGAGTTTGGTAGGTATAACTTCAGCTCTAACTTCTGGCATAGATGTTTTATTCAGATTGCATATTCATTCTTTTTAGATTGTTTTTCAGAATAAAATGAACATATTGGAACTGGCAAAACATGTAGTGCATGTCATTACAGCAACACTGTATACTATCACATGTGATCATGGTGTGTCCATTCACAATGAATTCCATTTGCTCTGGACTCTTCAGTGAGACATCAATGGAAAAACTAATATTATCTACTATCTCCTTTAACAGCTATTATCAGGGCCTTTTATCTGAAATGGGTGTATCATATATTCGGAGGAGAACCAACAATTACTTTAAGTGGTAACACAGAACATCGTTCATGCAAAACATCTGGGAACTCGGCCCACCCATAAAACATGAATGTACATGTTTTTTAAAACAAGCTGTACAAATTCGATGCTGGCTTTTAACAGTTGCATTAACTGCCTGGTTAGTATCCAGCTCATTCAGATCCCTGCCATTGAGATAACATATTCAGCCTTTTATTTATACATTCACAGTCCAACACCCCCCATTATTATTGTGTGTACACAGAGGGCCTGGAGTTCCCCTTTTGTAAGAGACACAGATAGGAAATTTTTTATTTCCTGAGCTCATGTGGCAAGCAGGTAGTAATTGGTGTGCGTGTTAATCCTGGGATAACAAGTGTTTTCCAAGGAGAGGCAATGATCATCTTACAAGGTCAGTTTCGCCCTGTACGCTGCATGCATAATGAAAAGGCTAATAGGAACATAATCGCACTGCACACAGGCACAAACACTCACACACACACACATTGAAACTTGTATTTCGTTCTCGTTTCTCAACTAAAGGTGATGGGCCCAGGAAAAAGATACAGTTTGATCTTTAAATGCCATCTTCTCTCTCTGAAAGCCTTTTCAATCGAACAGGGCCACCCTGCGGTCTAAACACGCTTTACCATCATCTTGGCAGGGGACCCTTCCCCTTCTCCTCTAGCCAATGGGATTACAGCTGAGAGGTAGTGGCAGCGGAGACCACGCACCATGACCCGTCCGTTTTTTTATGACTTCATTATATTCCCTCCCTGCCACGCTCGTTTTCATTTGCCAGAGCGGGGGCATAATGACTGCGCTATAAAAACGCTGCCTTAACGTTTGCATACTGTTCTCATTTGGACCGGCCCTCAACCCTTCAGCTAGCATATGGCAGGTAATCAGGTCTGCAATCAGGGCTGCACGTTACACAGGGCCCCGCTTTCAGCACAGGGGCTATTACCCATCTGTCTCATGACACACACACACACATACATACACACACATATACAGATACACGTGTATTCTTGCAAGCATGCAAGCACACAAAAACACACAAGTAGATACTTGTACACAAATTCATTCTCCACACAGATGCAAATGTGTACATACAGGAACAAGCACACACACATTCTCATGCATACACACAAATCCATATATAACAACCCCATCACCTTACCTATAGAAAATCCCCACATAAGAGATTCAGGCTAATCATATTTTTTAAGTCCAGTGGATTACCATATGTGTCATTAATAAGAAAAAGGCCTGTGATTTTACAGCTGAATGTGACTAAATGTCTTTGCTAGAATAACAAGTCATATCATAAACTCTTTGCCCCTGACCTCTACATAACCTGCAACGACCATTTTGCACACCTAAAGGCACATACATTCTCAATAGCTCAAGCATATGGTTCTATCATTAAGTGTGATCTACATGAAAAGCCTGTAAAAGCCTGCCTGGGACCCCCTAATGGTAGGCGTGACCCAAAGTCTCTTTAAGGATGTGTTATTTGCTTTTTAATGCCATCAGGAGGTTCTGACTTGATAATAGCGGATTACATCTTATAGTTTTTGACACGTTTCACAGTATAAGTCAGCATCATTGTGCTAGAGTTGTACAACCCAGTTCTGTTGATTGAAAATGCTTAGATTCTTGCTTTTTAACAATACAGTTGTGCTGACAAATAGCTGGAATAAATGGCACTGGTCACTTATTTGACTGAATACTTTCTATGTACCCGATAAACTGACATTTATATCCACTAGGGGGCAGATCAAAGCCAAATCATCCCTTGAAGCTAATTTTTCACTGAGAGCCAAACCTACTTCAAAGTGGCAAACATTTATAATAAAGGCACTGAAAGAGGAAAGTGGTTCTTCAAAACTTTTGTTTTTGCTGTTAGCCTTATATTACTGCACAATACGGGTAGAATTACATCTTTCCAGTGCATAGTTTTATTTTTTAGAGAATTTATACAACACACAAACCAAAAGTGAACAGGATATGCGGTGTAACCATCATGAGCACATAGACACATGGGACTAGAGGTTTTTGTGGACTCAACCAAAAACAGACGAATGGGATGGGAAAAATAAACTTAAAAGGCATACCCTGATTTAAAAAAAAGAAACCTTCCAAGAGGACCCAAGGACATTAACACTTTGCTAGCTTACATGGCTCGTGTTTAATTTCAACCTAAAAGCTAGCCAGGCTGCAGCGTAGTGCCTCTACCTAGCTGTGTTGCATTTAACATATCACTGTGTCCTGATCTTCCCTGTGTATGTGCAGGTTTGGCTATGTGAAGGGGGTATGCGCATGTGCTGACAACCCACAAGTCCCCATGACAGGCAGCTGTGTCTGCAGGTTAGCACTGACAGTGTCCCTTGAGAGACGTGGTCTTCCAACCACCTAGCTCTTTGACTTTATTGAGTTTTTATGAAAGGGTCAATATTTACAAATTGTGATGAGTGAGCAAAATTCAGTTTAGCAGATTTTTTTCTTCAGTTGAGTCTTCTATGTGTTGTCTTGCTTTTCACACTTTCCAACTCAACCCCAACTCAAGTTAGTTTCTCTTCCTCTGCCCAGTCTCAGCACACAATCTGTGTTAATAGTCACTTGGGTATAAGACATAATAAGACACAGGTTCTACACAGTTGCATTGAGTATATTTTGGACCTGGCCCTATTCAGTATTAGAACTTGAGCAGACCTGTGAGGACCTTTGACTTCTTTACTTGAAATCCTAATGATGATTCATTTCTTTATCGTTTAAGGTTCCATATACTATAATTCTTGGATTCATTCAATTTTGGCACACCATCAGTAGTAACCATTTTGCAGCAGACAGATATATTAGTCATGGTTGCAAATAGGATGTGGGATGAAATAAGAGGGCCTATATGATGATGATGGACTTAGTGTGACTGGCATACTGCTGTGCAGTCGCAAGGTCATGGTTAAAGACAGACGGGTAAAACCAAGAGGGCCTGTTTCCACTGGCAGGCGAGAATGGAACTTCCAAAACTCCAGCCAAAGACAAAAGAGACATTTCAAGTCAGTGTAAAATACTACCGAGGCAATTCAGAGGGCGGCCAAGACAAAAGATAAAACATGGTTGTCTGTAAATACAGCGGTGATGACATGACGAACCCAATCTGGCAACAGGGATGGAAACCATTACTTCCAACTGGACTGGAGCTTTGAAGATTGGAGGAATCTTGTGGTAGGATATCCACCCCCCAACCAGGCACCTCAGCAGAATCCAACAGTACTCTCTCATTTGTACAGATGTCCAGCCAAATAGTGTGTGTGTGTGTGTGTGCTTTTGTGTGTCTATCCCATCTTTCCTGTGTGCACACAAATCCACTATGTACACACGCACTCCCTACCTCAGCTCCCATGTTTCATCCTCTCCGCTCTCCCCATGTTGTGTTTGTCGAGCTATCAGGCCTAAATCCATTATTACCTCCTGAAATGACAACTCATTTCCACAAATGTAATCCCTTCCCTTGCCTGCGTGAGGCTGTAAAGTAAACACAGTCCTCTCTCTAGAAAGCACAGAGCAAGGAGGGTAGGGACTACTTCAAATTTGCAAAGGGAACTCGGAGTGGTGAACACCAGACCCGAGGAGAGAAGATGATAAAGACTGAGAGCATTTGAAGGGATTTATTCCAAAGCACCACAGGCCACAGTCTGTAAAGGTATATATATAGTAAATACATTACGTCTTCTGGTGAGATGTTGATGTTGTGCTGTGCAAAGGCTTTTCTAGTGCATATCTTAAAAAGGAATGTACTTAATTAAGACTTAAATTATTCTTTTAGTAACTACACAAATTACAGAGTTGAACACACTAGTTCACTTAAGGCAGATCAATCCGTTTTAAACACTGTTTTTGATCAAGTGTAAATTTCATGGTTGTAGCTGTGTGACTGTATTCTAGCTTGTTTTAAGATAGTGCTGTAATGAATGGGAGGTTGAATAGAAATGTGTTATTGGTTGTTTTTTTACACTTATTTGTATAATTAATTAATCCGTCAATCATTTTTTCAATGAATCCATAAATTGCTTGGCTTATTTAATATCAGAAACCTGTACAAAATGCCCACGGTCACATCTTCAAATTTATTGTTTTATCTGATCAGCTGAATCAAATCAAAAGACTTTCAAATACAGGAAATTTTCACACATGGGAAGCAGAAACCAGAAAATGTATGGCATTTTTCCTGGATATTTGAAAGAGGCAATTATTAATTGACTAAAAAAGTTTATGTTTAATTTTTTCCCTTTGTCCTCTCAGCACTATCCAGAATGAACTTTCTTTACTGGAATTAACCTCAAACACAGAGAGGAAACATATAATACAAGTACACTTTATTATGTCAGTATACAAAGCTCTTCTTCAGCAATTTGTATGATATCTATTAACAGGTTACAGTGGAAGAAAGTGAGCTTAAAGTGGGAGATGTGCAAGACACACACATACACACACACAAAAACCATACACACACATACACAGACATTAGTTCTATCTTCTGTTGTCCTCACTCTGCACTCACAGAGATAAACAACAATAAAAAATGTCCTCCATCAACCCTGCCCACCAATCCATCCCTCACCCTCAGCCACATCATATGTGACTGGTTTAATCGCAGGCCAATCACTGCCGGGTCACAATTAATAAAAGCCACAACAGCCACAAATAATAAGTCCAAATTGCTGCCTTAATTGAATGATGCAAACATCGGTGAGTTACAAAAGTTCACTGCCGCCACTGACAATTTCCTAATTGTATTCACTCATTCATGGCAATTTTATTAACATGGAGCGGATGTCTTCTGCCCTTCCACTGTCACAGCACCAGGGATCTAATTTCATTATTTTCCACAAGATTTGCTTGACTACTGCCGTCATGCTAGTGGCGCGCCACGGCCAGATGTTTATGCTATTTAAATGAGGAAGCAGAGCCTGTTGGGTAAACATAATTAAAGAAAGTTGAAGCTTTCTTTTTTTGTTTTTCTTACTTCTCCTCTTCCTTGCCCTCTCTTTGTCTACCTACGTCTTCTCCTACCAGTCCCTCTCTCTCTCTTTTCTTAACTTTACTTCATTAGAGGAATTTCAGTTAACATCAGAGCCAAATGGTTCTCAGAGGAGGAGTGCGGGGCCTGCACTGGCA
>JAPZDT010000003.1:1862916-1876125 GCA_029814675.1 Acanthurus coeruleus | reverse complement strand
AACAGTATACTATTAATGAATAAAAAAGAGAAGACATGAAAACAGAGATTCCACCCTTGATCTTCTCACCTTGTGACTCAGGAGTTTCTATCTGGGAGGCCTGGTTCTTCTCTCGCCTCCTCTGCTTCTCGTCCTCCCAGATGGCCTGCAGGCCTGGGTTCTTGCCAATCTGATCTGGACGCAGAGAAGAGTCACAGCACAGTTTGTCAGCTATTAATATGATCATGTTCATTGTAACTGCCTGTATAAGGAATCTTATAGCTAAAACAAAGATTTTTTTTAGCTTTTGTGGCAAGAGGAACTGATGATCAAAGCAGCGCTTGATTTGAACCACAAAAATTCAACCCAAAAGAAGTTTTGTCCCTTTTTTATTAGTACAGTTTTATACACTGCTACAGAGCAGATGGAAAAGTACACGCAAGCACTGTCTGCACTAAAGTGGCCTCTCCTATTCTTTCTTCACTTTAAAACAGATGCTTGTTGTGGTTTACGCTTCTGCATCCAGCAAGATGTAAATCATAAGGACTAGCTGCATACTTCCAGCCTCCATGCAAATACTGTATTTAACACACAAATAAAACATTCAACAAACTGGCATAAGCGAGGTAAACTGAGGCCCTCATCCTGACAAGGACAAGTGTACTCAACAGTTCTTATAAAACTGGATTAACAGATTATGCCCACTTGTGACTTCAAATACCAGCAAAAACTCTGGAAGTGAAAAGTTTGGTTTTAATAACAAGAAACCACATCCATCAGCAGTGAACTGCATCCATGTATTTACAAGCACATCATGTCTGTGCTTTAAAGGAATATTAAAAAGACAAAAAAATCCAATACTAGTGACTCCAGTTGCAACTTAAAATGCTCATATTAAAAAGCATTTTTCAGTTTGACACTGTGGCCAAAGATCATTCTCTAACCTGAAGCCAGAAAAATGGACACATCTCTGTCATCCCAATACAGAAGAAGGGTTTATTTTCTCATTTACAATTAATGCATGGTTTAGCTTTGTTATCAACATGTAGTGACTCATTTTCCTTCTCCTCTGGAAGTGAAAAGTATATGGATGGACTTTCTCTTTCCCTCACTCTAAAATAAAACAATTGCAGATGTAGAAAACCCTTTTTATATTAAAAACATGTGGCCAAAGACACAGTCATACAATCCGGCAGTTTAAGCAAACATAAGCAGCAGTTGGTTCTGTTCTGTGCAATGCTTTGTCAGATAACACCATCTGCTTTACGGCTCATGCTCACGTCAGTGAAATATCACTCCGCCCTGGATTCTCTCATCTTGGTTAATCTCTACTCTCCTGTGACAGGAGGTGTTAGGTCAGCTCCATAGTGTTCATGTTCAGGGCTGCTAATGGATTTGATGGGTGGAAGCGATCAGAGAGAGGTGCTCTGAGCCACTGAGGTCCATCATCATCTCATGTGCTGCACTTTAAGAACTGATGACTCAGCAGAAAAATTTTCACCCTTCTTTCTGCCCCTGGTTTTATCCCTGTAATAGTGTCAGAGAGGGCCATAATACTGGCAGAGACTGGTGGAGGGGTACAGCAGGTGGAAATGTTGTCCTGAGTTATCTTACTTTCAATTTCCAGGCGGTTAAGGATGTCGACAGCCACAGCATCAACCTCCAGCTCACAGGTGCTCTGCTTCTCCACCTCATCCAGGACTAGGGAGCTGCAAGCAGACAGAAAGAGCAAGGAATTTTTTAAGTAGTGGTGTTATTCAAATTGAAGAGGCAGCCTGCTGCCTAACAGTATAATCTGTTGTATTACTGGCAAGAAATTCATTTTTGATGCATGACTATAAAAAAAGAGTGTGGTTTTTCGTTTTTTGTCAGGAAATGTTAAGTTGGGCGTATTTTAAAAAAAGTTAATCATATTTTAAATAATTACAAATGGTTCAAGGGAAAGCAAATGATTTACAATAAGAAGACAGGAGAGCTGGTTAACAAGAAAACACAGGCATCCCCAAAATGAGAAAACAAACAAACAAACAAAAATAAAACAACATAAAACAAATTATAGCATATTAAAAACCACACAAAGTCACTTGTCGTTGGCTGAAAACATGTTTTATGGACTGTAAATACAGAGAATCATCCACAAAGGACAGACTTTTATTCAATATGGATACATAAGTTTTCATCCAGATCTCCTTCATCAAGCAAAGAGTGTTATGTCAGAGACAAACTATAAAAAGTGGATTTTCTCATGCAGTGTTCAGCTTTTAATGTTTGGACAGTCACAGTGAGAAAGAAGTGAAGCAACAGATGCTGTGCTGGTGGAGCTCACCAGGGTATAGCGTTCTCCTCCCAGCGGACAAACGTGCCTCCAAGGGTGCTGTCGTTGAGCTTGGAGGTGCAGGGGCTCTTCCAGGGGCTGATGCTGGGACCGCTGCTGGGAGTTTGCCTGTCTGACCCCACTGCTGCATCTTCTAGAAAACACACACAGGCACACAGAAGAGCGAATGGTACTGTAAGCAAGCTGTAAGAAAGCTGTCATCCAACCAAAAGTAAATATCTCCCTTCTCATCATTTCCTGTTGTAAAAGACTTTGTAAAATATGAGTTTGATTATTTGATCATCTGCAGTGAATGAATAAGATCACATCCGAACTGAGAGTCAAAGTTTATTTCTGATCTTGAAAACAGCAATTTGACCAAAAATCCAACTCAAAGTCCATTTACTAGTTTTAACTTGGGCTATTAACCACGGAAGCTGGTTTGGTGAGTTATCGTGATAAATTCATGATAAATGCAGGTGTCAATGACATCACACTACCTCAAAGTAAAAGAATCACCAGATTAATTTTTTTTTTGCATAATGTAGCAAACCTGAGGGTTTTCCTAATAATCTGTCAAACTATCCCACTGTTAAAATTTCTAGTACGTTTGATTTTTTGGAAGCAAAATCACAATCAACTTGGTGACTACAATGTTTTTGTTTTATTAGCAATACTGAACATTACGGATGGGTAAGTATTTCAACATTGTTGAACAATCAGTTGTAATAAAAAACAACAATAACAAAAAACAAATGCATGATGTGACAATCATCTTGTCATAAAAAACATTTATCCCTTTTTTTTTAAACCAATGCCTGATAATAATGTCATACTACATAGCATCACACTATTGTCTGGCTAGTGGCAAGCCTGGCAAGTGTGGTAGTACAGCATTTGGGGCAGTGAGGTTGCGAGGTAGGCTGGATACCAGTGGACCAGCAGGAGATATATAGAAACTACTACAGCCATTAAAACGCTCTGTGTAGAACTTACTACAAAATACTAAGCAAAAATGAGGTGCAATGCAAATTCTGCCAGGTGAAGCTAGCATATCACAAGTCAACTTCAGCTTTACATAGTCATTGGAAAGCACATGGCAGGGGGAGGGATCCCACCTCCTGATCAACACCAGATGACGTAAGTTAGCTAACGGGTTCCAATAATAGATAAATTGTGTTTTGACTTGAAATTCCTATCCCTACCAATAATGGCAAGAATTATGAAAAATATGGCAATACTTATTAAAGCAGTAAAATAGGCATGTAAAGGTACAGTAGGTACAAGGACACACCCTTGTTAGCATCATTTTGTCACATCGCTCATTTTATGGATTCACTAACTGTTTGGGGGTAAGTGTTCAAGTTGTGGTGGACACATCAAGGCCTTTATTTATCTCAAGCTTTCCCATTTTATCAGTCAAGCTCCTTTTATCACTCTTCCACTTGATCCCAGATTAAGAACCCGCTTTTAACTTTTAGCTAGAAGAGGGGAGGAAAATGTAAACAGGTGTACCTATTATTAGGGTATATTAGTTTCTTTGTTGTATGGGGCCTGGACCCCTTTTTCCATTGATTGCATCAATGTAGAGGTGGATCAAACACGGGAGTCTTGCTTTTGTTGTAGGTGAGTCAAGTGTGAGGATTTAAAAAAAAGAATTTTATTTAAGTCGAGTGTGGAATTTCCTGTCCTGAATCCTTAATGCTCTCACAAATGGAGGAGGCTTTGCTAAGCTGGATGCTCTCTTGGAGTGTGTTTGTAGTGGCCTGATCAGCATTGATGAGTGAAGGTAGTGGTCTAAGCTGAGGACTAAGCTGTGATCAAACAAAGCTGGCAATCAGGGGTTTAGTTTTCATCAGGAGAAAGTAGAGTTGGGTTTCAGGGTTTCAGAGGGTTTGCCACTCCCTCCGAGAGGCCCAATGACCGTTAGGTTCACTGCCTGAAAAGCAAACACTGTGACCCCACTTCACAAGAGTTTTAATCGAAACATACTTAATGCACAGATATCAAATGGCTGTTTGGCTGTCGGCTCTTGTGGCTGAAAGTAGATGGTCTTTTTAAGCAATACTTTAGCAGATTACTGCCAGATAATGAATAGCACATGCCTTGATTCATTTTCCATGTTTCTCTCAGTTACATGAAGACAATATTTTTAGACATCCTGACAGTGTGAGCAGTAGACAACAAACAAGTAATAACAAACATGTCATCTGGTACCATACAGTGTTTACTTCTTATTTTACCTTTTATTAAGGCACATTTATATTTAACAGGGTGAATGACATCTATCTCAGTCACTCTGTGCCATGATCAAAAGTTGTTGCACTAAGTAACTTGGTTGATATTGTTCTTAAAATTTGTTGGATAAACATAAACACAATACCAAAGGAACTACTAATGTCGCTAGATGGATTTGTAAAGGCTAACCAGTAACAGAGACAATAACCAAGAACATATCTTTATTGTTTGTTATGAATCTAAAAGGAAGAAAAAAAATGTATTTTTCATTAAGCTGGGTTTAGAGTTGCTAAAATTTAAAAAAAAAAAGACAAAATCAGTTTAACAAGCACTCCCAATATTTTGTTTACTTTTCGCAAAATGACGCATACATCAGCAATATGGGTCAAAGAGTTGAATACAAAAACCTGGATGAGATGTAAATCTTCTATGTGTATTTCAGTATTGTCACTCTTCAGGGATGTAAATGCTCCAAAGGACTTTGCTCCAAGGAGCTAAAGCAAGCACAAGAGAGAGCCTTAAGACTGCAAAGTGCCTGCTGTTGAAACCCAATATCTGCTTTCTTGTTCTGTCCTCACACCTTTTGATATGCTCTTTTTCCCTCAATGCTCTGGTTCAGTAGAAGCCTCCTGAATAATATTCATGGGATGGTGTACTGATTTTAATTCTGGCCTCTTAGACAGTCTAACCAAAAAGGGAACAGTTGGAGTAAACAGAAAAAGATATGCAGAGAAGTCAGGCTATGCAATGACAAGGAGAAAGAGAAAAGAGCAAAGATCCCAAGATAAAGCATGTGAAAGTAGCAAGAGGGCAACATTTGAGATGAAACAGAGCAAGCTTTCAAAAGACAACAGAGGCATCCTGAGGCTAAGGTGAGATCAGGACTAATTTGATGTGACACAAGGCATGAGAGCCTCCCCTGGGCTGCTCTCATCCCTTCTGGGCCAGGGGGACCAATGAGGTGAGCAGAAAGAAACCCGGCTATGCCCACATTGTCGAGTGTCCTGTGTAACAGCAAAAGGAAGCCACCTTCTTAAAAGCACAGAGGTGTACCTGGAGATATGTGTAACCACATAACTGCCCCAAAGAGAGAGCAGATAAGTGATGAGAGCAAATGTCAGATGTTGTTATTTTTTAATTGATTATGAAATTGTTCAACATTGTCAGCATCGCAGTCAAATATTTACACTAGAATAAGGTAAGAATAGTAGAGAACTACGAGGTCAACCCTTAAAACACTTAAAAAACAAGCAACCAAGAAAACAAATTGTTGTTGAAATGGAGAAAAATCAGGAATAGAAAACACCTGCCAAAAAAGAAGAGAAACAAAATGAGAACAAGTTGTGACCTCCTACCTTGTTTCTGGGCCCTGCGAAACTTGACAGCCCCCAGGTTAAGCAAGTTCATTCCATAGAGGTTGTAGTCGATAAAGAGCTGCAGCAGGAAAGGGATGTGGCCCTCATGAGGCTGGTAAGTCTTGCTCATCACTGCTCCACTTTGTAACAGCTCACATACCCTACACCAAACAGAGGTCTCAGCATAGATGTCTGACACTTAAGGTAAAAAAAAAAAAAAAAAACACTCTGTGGCTAGCAAAAGTAAGAAAAAAGTTCAAATGCAGATGTTCTGTGACATACACAAAAACAACCTGCCTGGAGACAAAGTTGGATTGTTTTCCAGATTAAAGCTATTTAACTTTAACATGCCACTTTCAGTAACAATATGATGCTTGGAGACATATCCACCATTGAATGAAAGGCTTTGTTATGCTTTGACATAAATAAAAAAATTTTTTTCCAGTGCTATTCCACCCACTCATTACTAACTAACTACAACTGTGATTTCCCCCGTGAGACTAATAACCGGCATTAGTTTAATTATTTCTAGGTCTAAACAGCACCATCATACATTCAGTTTTAATAAAGCAAGTGTTCATACTTACTGAAGCGATACCAAATTACTAAATTATTCAGTAGAGTGTGATCATTGAAAGGGTTTTGTGGAAAAAGTTTATTGCTAAAAATAGATTTTACTCAATACATTTCTCTAAAATGTATCATTGAGATTTAAAAATAAAACAATTTATGATACACAAGCAATATTTTTGAGCCATCCAGAGTCACACTTCCAGCCACCGCTCTCCTTTCACCCAGTGGCAATACTGAGGTCACCACAACTCACTGTGTTTTATAGTTTGTGTGTTTTAGGAAGAGGACTAAAAAAAAAAGTGGCCTTACTGAATTAATCACAAGCATATTTGCAAGTCCTAGAAAGACCAGAGCATCACCATCATCATCTTTGCTGGAGATACACTACACAATCCTTTTCCACATGCCGACTAATTAGCCACAAAAAGGTCAAGTAAAGTCAGAGTGTGATTAGAGAGAGAAAGGAAGTGAGAGAGGAGGGGGAGGGAGAAAATGAGACAGACAAGAAGAAGAAGGAGAAGAAGAAGCTCACATACATCTAATTTTGGACCCATGCCAGACCGCTTCCTTTTTTTTTTTTTATTCGCCGTCCTTTCTCCTCCTTCTTTTACCCCGCGCCGACTGAGAGCTTTTCTACAAAACGTTGGCTTCAATTTTTAATGAAATGCTTATGTTGCTGCACCTGGACGTGTTGGCTAAGCTTGCCCATCAGGTAAGGGTTCCCAGGGGGGTCATTAAAAGCAGATCGGACCTGCCTGGGTGCCAGCCATGATGTGAGGCCCAGAGAATTCAGTGAAGTAAAGATGGGTGTTTTTCTGTGCTTTAAAGGAAAGTGTGCATGCGGTTAAGATATATCACATCAAGTTTTTTTTTGTTGTTGTTCCTTTTTGCTTATATTTGTAGTCGGCATTGCTAAGCACTGAATTACTGTCAACAGGAGGTTACAGATAGATTAGAATGTATATGCATGCATTTTCTGTGTGTGAGGTGTGTATCTTTGTGAATGCATTTTCTGTGTGTGTGTGTGTGTGTGTTTGCATGCCAAGTGAAAACATGATAGTAGATTAAGGACTGGTGTATTCCCTGTTAGCCTCATGCAGTGTTCTTAATGCAAAAAAAAAAAAAAAGCTGCAGTGGAGTGTGTTTCCCTGTCAACAGCAAAATACAGCAATGTGTTGGATGACAATGACACTGACACTGCACTCACAACCTTTGGGAATACGCTGAAGTGAAGAGCCGGTGTATACTCAGCATCACGGATCCTGTACAGATGATGAACAGCATGTGTCATTCTGGAGGTTTTCTAAAACAACATATGCTTTGCTACACACAAACACAGAGCTGTCTCACACATGCAGACAATGGTTGTACACTTGCCCCTCTACCTGGAATAGCCTGATCCCTGAGGGGAGTAGTGTTTTAAGGCATTCAAACGCGCTCACACACAAACACACACACACATTCACACACAAACATATAGATGCAGTGGTAGACTCACAGCCTAATGTGGTTTAATCACTCCCAGCACATCCATCAGGAGTTCCAGTAGGGGAGTGGAGTATTTTATCACCACTTTTAAGGGTTATTAGTACAAATACACTGTCACCCTGCATTACCACTGCAGTGCTTTAGGGTGCCATGCCCTCACCACATTCATTACAATCTCTATCAATATCAATCAGGAGCCTTATTCACAAAACATTTTGTCTTACGACTAGAAGGACTCCTAAATGGCACTAAAAGTTCCCAGCTCAGAATATCGTTTAAAAACCTGTTCACATAGCTGCAAAGACCACCTTGCACTTGGGATTTTTTACGCCAAGATGAAGGAAGGGTTGACCCTGTGAATGATGTTGTGTTTCATAAAGCTATGACTGACTGTCTCTGGTTGTTTTGGGCCTTTGTCAGTGAATTTATGGCAGATATACTGTCATATTTGCCATATTTAAATAAATATTTTAAAATAAAATTTGGGCCAAGTGTCACAGATTAAAGATGAAACAAGAAAAGAGAAGTAAATTAGGTTTATAAACTTCTGACTAGTGAAGTACATGTGTAATTAATTCTCAGCCTCTTGCCAGCTTGTTAACAATTAGTGGGTATCCATGTAAGATATTATCAGACTACATAACCATCGCTGATAGTGAGATATGCAAACGAAAACCAAACTGGGTGCAGAGCAGTTTTTACTTCTTGCCCAACTTGTGAAAAGAAAAATATTATTCAAGGAAAATTCAGGGTTGGCATGACTGCAAAAGTCAAAAAAGAAGCGTGGGAAAATATATGCCATGAAATAAATGTAGCCTTCTCACTTCTGACCTGAAACTACTATGAATGCGAATAATGCTAATAGTCCTTGCAGTCTCAGTCAAGGGCAAAGATTGCTAACTTTAAACATCAAAAACTTGTACAGGTAAGTAAAATAATATGAAGTATGCTCACTTTGCTAGCAATTTCCTGTGTTGTTGGATTGTTTACCAATTGCACAGCTATGGTCATATCATTCTTAAGATTAAGACATCACCTTTTTTAAAGTTCGGTATCTTTTGAGGTTCCAAACATGTGGATGCTAATAAAAGGCAGGTCACCTGCAGGTGCCATATTTAGGACTTTTTATGATTTACTCTTAGTAACCTTGGGGTCTGCTTGACTTCTTCTAATTTTTCACAGATAAAGGAGCTGGATTTAGCACTAAAATTCTTTGTTAAGTACTCTGAATCCAAAAATTTAATCTGATTTTTATAACTTACTCCCAAATCAGCAAGTAAGGGGCTTCATTTAGTCTTCAAATGTTTTTAAGTACAGCCCCAGAACTAAATGCTCCCTCTTTCTCCCGCCACCTTCCTTCTTCAATGTCCTGTCCACACATACTCGTTGCCATTAAAAAATGAAGACTGACTTCCCTTTACCCTCTAGTCCTCCTTCTCCTCTTCATCATCCCTCCATTTCCCTTCACTTCCTTTGACAGACACCGCTAAAAGTTTCAGTCCATTTATTGCCTTGCACTTCCCAGACATGAACTGTCTGACTAACTTGATTGAGAGTTTTTTTGGTTGGCAAGGACATTGCCAGTGGTCTCTCCAAATAAATACATAAAATTAATATATAAAAAGAATAAATAGTAAATAAGGAAACAGAACAAGACAAGGAAAGAATGTATGACTTCTTTTACAGGAACATAAGTCACCTCATGCCGTTAGCAGGTATGCAAAGGTGAGAGGATTAAGAGAGATTTGCTCCTCGTTTTTGATGTGTAATGTTACTTGAGGAAAAGGACAGTTTGCAGTTTCTGGCCCAAGGAGGTGAAGCGGAGGTCATTAATCAAATAGTTCGTGACATTTATGGAGTCCATTACTAACTGGTGACACGGACATTTTTTACAAGTTTGGGTCTTTGAGGCAATAATTATGTGTAGGGGATATCTTTGTGTGTGTGTGTGTGTTTGTTTGTGTGCGTGTGCATGTGTGTGTGTTTTTGTATGTGTATGTTACTATGTACCTTAGCATAAGGTCTGTATCATTATTAGAACTTGTGTAATCAGTTGTGTATGATAACTAATATTTACTGTTATAAAAGTACATAATGTTGAGATCATTAATTAAAGTCACTGTATTTTTTATTGTGAACATTTCATACAACACATTGGGCTTTTAGTCAATTATAATTCAGTCATAACATCTATTAAATAGCCCTTATAAAGCAGCCTTAATAATACAAGCATTACTGAAAGGCCAGAATGACTTTAAAGGTTGAGCAAGGCTGGAATCCACAGTGTTCATATTAGTATAATTTTGCTATCTGACTTAATGAGACAGTAAATTTTTATTAAAGATGCAGTGGTTACGGATGCATTCTAGTTCTATAAAAAAATGTTATGTCAGGTTTATCAAATTACAGCTAAAGGATCATATTGGTTTTAATTCGATTTGTCTTCCAGTGTTTGTCATCATTCCTCTACACAAAAACTCAGTACCTAATTTACTGACTTACAAACTCTAATGCAAACAAAAAGAATTACAACATGTGTGTGTTTTTCTACTATTAAACAATACTAGCTGTAGCACATTGGCTAATTAGCCTGGCTGTTCAAAACTATAACTATCAGAAAGGAAAACAGAAAGGTTGCTGACCAATAAAGCTAAAAAAGAAGTGCCATTATTGTTATTCTACTGTCATTTAAGGTTACCCGTTCTGTGACTTTCTGGCTCTTTCGTATCAAGATTTGCCATAACAGCTTAACTGATTGGCCCGTCTGGTTTCCCAAGTTTAAACCATAAAAGAAAAAGTCAGCTTGCATGCTGACCGTGAAAGACAAAGATAAATTAGCTGCCCCCATTGGAGTTCCTCATCTGCAACTAAAGCATATCTGTTTGCTAACTTCCTAGCTCTGGCTCTACAGTTAAACTACACAGGTTAATTAGATTATTCTGCCTTAAGAGCAGCTCTGCCTAATAGAAACACCTGTAATGTGTTAGCAAATGATCCAATCTGCCTTCTTTATTTGTAAGCCTTAATGTGCAAGGTTTGATTCTCCCCAACTATTGCACATTAAAAACAAAGCACTGAGTCCTGACAGTGTTACGTGGCATCTGTCGGCCACAGGTTCCATGGCTTGGGAAGGTTATTTGGAGGTAAACCCACACAGCTTTGCTTCCTAAGTGGCACAATTACTGTGCTTACAGTGTTTACGTCCTAGGCACACACCTGGCACAATTGCTTGGTATGCATTAGCGTATAAAACAACCTCTAAATGCATACATGCACACAATGCATTCCAGACCCCTACCCCCACCCCCAAAAATGTGAGGAGCAATTTCAGTTTAAGGTTGATATATAGCAGCGAGCTCTAAATAATGAAACAACAAATTTTACTGCTGAAACCGCCTCAAAGTCTTCAGGTAATGAGAGATTCACAAAAGCTTAAGTATGTGTAAACTGTCTGCATGTGTGTATGTCTGCATTTACATTCAAGCATGTATGCACAAACACATACATATCATTTGATGACAACCTCAGCCATCACACAAACTCCATGTGTGTCATCTTTCATCCCCCCTCCCCCCCCATACACACACACACATATTATAAAACCCCAACCACTTTAGTCATTTCTTAAAGTTCCTGTTTCAACCTCTCATCTGATCAGGTGGCTGTTTATTCTGCTTTAATTATTTCCTTTTTTTCTCCAAGGATCATGAAATAAAAATCTATACTTGGATTCCCAGAGCTCTCGTTATCCAGTTGCACACATTTTACAGTGAAATAAAACGGCAGCGTAATGAATGTTGGAATTTGACCCCATGCTGTTCAGGCCACGCAAAGGTCAGGGAAATTAATTTTGCCTACTCTTGCAGGGGAAAGATGGAGGAAAGGAGAAGGAAAAAGAGAGGAGCAGAAAGGTTATGAATACAGTAAGACATCCTGTGTAATTTGAACCTTTTAAACTGCGTTATTCAACAGTTGATGAGTTAGTTCCATGATTTAAATGTTCATGTGTTCCTCAGTTATAAGCGTGCATACATTGTGAAATTTCTTGTGGCCTTGCAGATATAGAAGTGCATCTTTTTAGCGCTCTCTAAATTCAATTTACCTCTAAAAGCGTGGTTAAGGATATGTTTTTGTGTGAGTGTGTGCATGTGTGTGTGAGAGAGAGTGTCTGTGTGTGTGAAGCACCTCGAGCACTGCTGTCATCCTTTTGAGAACAAAAGCACTCAGCGTTACAAGCCAGTCCAAGACGAGTTCTGCCCTGTTATTTATGGAAAACGAGGAGTGTATGGATTAAACAGATGATGCCAAGACAAACAACAAAAAAGAAGCCATGATTCATTTCCCAAACCAGGAAAAAGGGCCAAAGGACAAACAAATCAATGGCAGTTTGGATGATATCTGGCCTTAAGCACTCACAGGCCCTGAAGTGTTTGGCATGAATGTAAATGTGAAAAGTACAGTTTTCTTTAAATGCAGCAAAACAGGCCAAAGCTCCGATATACTGCATGCTATTTTGTCACGATTAACATTGCTTAATACGTGCATGTGAAGCAGTTGTAGTAGTAGTAAAGCTCCAAGCAGCTGTGGTGTGCTAAATACATATATTTCCCTCCTTATTCAGCTGAACGGATTAGGCAGCTGATGCCGATGATTTTAAGAGACAACAGTGAGATCCATCAAATTAGAAACCAGCCAAAACAATCAAATAATGCACTGGATAAATGATGTCATACTGTAAAATCTATGGTTTATTGTCTGGGCAGAGGGCCAATTCACATTGCTACACTGGTTATGCAAAACGGCAGGAATGCTTCGAATGTGAGCTAGTCATCAATATACGACAGCAGCAGCCGGCTTCTGTTATTCAATGTAAATTTGATATGTGTTTGTGTGCTTGCTGCAGCCCTGTTAAAAGCCACATATGAGGGAGGATGAGGAAGAGGAGGAAGGAGGGGAGAGGAGAGGTAGGGAGAGTGGAGAGGAGACGAGCCCTGGCTGGCTGCCACTCATCTGGGCACCTTTTCTAAGCAGGGCAGAAAATCAAACACGCCAGGAAAGAATTAAAGGAGAAAGAGAGGGAGAGAGAAAGAAAAATGATTTTTCTTATAAATAGCAGGGCTTGCCAGAAGGCAGAGGAAATGAGAGCAAGTGAGCGCTGGAAAAGAAGGGCTTGAGCTTGACACGGGGCTTAAAATTGAGAGGGGGCGGGAAGAAGGGACCTACTGCGCGAAAATGTCTCCAACCAAAGCAAGGATTAGTGTT
>JAPZDT010000003.1:1233956-1244486 GCA_029814675.1 Acanthurus coeruleus | reverse complement strand
GTACAAACACACATAATCAGGAATTCTGCTCTATTTGATTCAGTTGGATTAGATCTATTGTAAACTGACTTGACATTACGCCCTCAAAACTGCATTAAATGGACATTTCTACCATATGCAGCATTTGATTTCCCTTCCCAGATTTGGAGCCTGCTGTTTATCTTTCTCTTTAAATTGTGTTAGATGTTTCCATAGATTAGAACACAAATGTTATTCTGTATTGTATTGGCTTTACAATCATAGGAGGGGATTTGAACCACATATTATTCTTGCTCTGGTTTTTGTCATTCTACTGTAAATGCTATAATTTTTCTCTCAAATGTATTTTTATAATTAAATGCTAGACAAGAACATCATTTCAGTCATCTCAGTTATTTTATTTACATTGACAAAAACACTGAAGTAACATACTGCAAAAGTCATTGTATTTTTTTAATCAGCCATATTAAAATTTGGTATTTTTGTGAAACCAGTGGGAGAGAGCACAATATGTGACCAAAAAAGTGAAATGTAACAGATAATATATGGAGAGCAGGTTTTACTATAGGAGAAATGCAACTTGCTCTTCAAGTAAGACTTTTATAACATTGACAAGATAAATAATGCCTGAGGTTTTTGAGAACTACTCAAGTAATCCCATTTTGCAAGCACACACTGTTTATACCATGTCATTAAAACCCTTCTTACTATACTTGTATGCCTACATTTACTGAAGTTATCCAACAAGTCTTGTAGCTTTTCATCGGAGATAATGTCACAGGCACCAATGGGAGCATTAAAAGCGTTGTTCAGCCTGATATGGCAGCCACACTATCACATGCACACACAGGCACATGCAGCTAACATATGCACCATGGTAGCAACACTAATCAAGCATACAACATTTACAGTGACACAATAGGCAAGCACAGAGGCCTTATAAAACACACACATGCACTCACACACACACACACACACCCACACATGCACACACACACACACATACTCAACATGCACACACACGTTCACAAATGGCATACAAACAGGACTGAATCAAATACTCTCTCAGCAATAGGCTACAGCCTGATGATCTTTAGCTGATGTACAAACTTTTCAACTGTCTATACTTTATATGAAGTTTCTATCCAGGTTTTGATTCAAACCCCCAAAAACATCTCTGTTCATCAAAATCACATTAAAACATCTTTCTATGAAAAAACTCTTTCGTTCCTTAACTTGGCTTATATGGATATACATGATCTCTGCCTCTTTCTACACCCACACCTCCGCTGCTCACCCTCAGCTTGGACTCTGCTTATCAAACACACGCACCTCAACAGCAGCTTTCTAACTAGCAAACTGTTTTGAGTAATTTTTTGTTGTAACATTCTTTGTCAACATCCCCAAGTCATTTAAAATGACATGTCAGCATTTGACATCATTGAATCATCATTCTAAATTTCAAGGATGTTGAATTTTTTTCTGAGCACTGCATTTAAAATGAAGCTTTTTTTATTCTTAAAACTGAATTTCTATACTAAAATATACAAATTTCAACTCAATGTACAAAAATCAACACCTACATCATAGCATTTAGGCAAATAATGCCACACATATACAAAAGATATAACTATTTTCACCTTGTGCCACAATTTTAGTATTAGGTTGTCCCTAATTTCCAAGCAAAAAATAAAAAGAGGACTGTTTAGAAGCCTTTAACTTTTTAAAACTAAGAATAAGAGAAAGTGAAGCTATGCACAACCTCATGTCTGTTCCCTCTCAAGAACATTATTTTTCAAAACAACAGATTTTGTTAATGGTACATCTGCTCATATTTGCAATGGTCATTAATCTATTAAATGATTTTTTTTATTATTATTATTTACAGCCCCACAACAAATCTCTCCAAATCAATTAAAAATTGGCAGCTCTTTATCAACCATTTCATGCTTGATGTCCATATAATTTCAGTAAGGTGCAGAGCTGATGGCTTATAGACTGTAGGGCTGTAAAAATATATGAGACAGATGTAGGAAATCAATGGACATGGCAAGTAAAACAAAGAAAAATACAGATAACAAGGTATGCTTAGCACCATGGTCAGTGCCAAGGATTTTGACAACAACTGCTTAAACCTCAGTTAGTCAGCCTTAAACCAAAGATAGAAGGTAAATGAGTATAGGATTCGACATAAGGTTATGCTGAATACAGCTGCAGCTCTTTTGCCTACACAATCAGGCCACATCATCAACCTGTACAATACAAAACACACTGTAAATGTGGAAAATAATGTTTTCTACAGTTTCTACAATAACTAAGCAACAAAACAAACCAATTTTGAAAAAGACTTATGACAAGCCAAGGTCATCATCAAAAAATTATAAATTAAATTACTAGTGATGTTTTAATTTAGAAGGCTTTTAGACATGGATTCCATTCAAATGTCTGGAGTCCAAAACGTCCATTATCCAAAAACCTCAACACATCTGAAGAACCAAATTCCAACATGTATCACAACTACATACAAAAGTGTATCATCAGCTAAATAACTCCATCCTCTTCTGTGTCCTCACAAGCATTCCATCCACCATGTTCTCATCAATGACAATATTCTTCTATATCAATTATAAGGTAAGGTTTAGGAGTCTGGCCCTGTTTCACACATGCCAGGAGATATATTTTTTTATTAACTTCTGAGAACTTAAACACACTTAGCATTTTGATTGAGATACATAACGATCACGTCACATCCCCTCGTAATTTTAACAAGATTTCAGAAATGCTCTGTCTGAGAATCCAACAGTGAGGCTCTAAAAACTCCAGTCAATCTGACTCAGTGGATGGAATCAACACAAGTGCTCCCAGGTCAGTGTCCCAGCTGGTGCTGTTTGCTGCATAAAACAAGATCACCTTGGTAGTGATAAAAAAAAAAATTCAGACAAAGTTTAAGTCCCACATTTTTCAAGCTTTAACAGCATCAAAGACACACAAACAAATTTCACTTAAATGTCAAAAACATAAAAGAAAATTAATTATATAAAAATAGAAAATTATACTGGTAATAGCTGATAATGATAAGTTCATGGCCCAAGATAGAACTCACTTCAAAGAGGCAACATTTCCTTTTCAACATATCTGCCCTAAATCAACTCACTTAATCTATCTGTTGTGGACTGTATAGATCCCTTGGATCTCTAGAAAACCATCAGAGCAACAATAACATTAAAATAACTGTCAAAATGGCAACCATTCAGCCCCTTCTTTATCGTGGGGAAGAGATAGTAGTCTGAGTGTTTTAAATTCAGAGGTTGGATGCCACTGTTGACTTGTGGGCGGGTTTGTCAATGTGGTGAAGATACTCCTCATCTCAGCATGCCATGCTGAATCTTCTCGATTTCATCCTGCTGCTGTCTCCAAGAGATTAGCATAATAAACACCTGCCTCTTTTCCAGGTACTCCACAGGCACTCTGGATGTTTCCACTGTTTCAACTGCTCTTTCATCTCTGATCACAAATGATTGACCCAAGCCTCACCCATGGTTATGAATTGCAGGAGAAATCTCTTGAAATACCCTCCAGCCCCGATGTCATCATTATGATCTTTTTATTTCATTATTTGTAAGCAAATAGCCCTTTCATGCTGCAAACACTGTTTGGAGACTAGTGGACAAACAAGCATTGGAAAAATTGAAAGGTGGGCCAGTGGTTCTCAAATTTGTCCTCACACCCCTCTCTTCAGAAGCAGAAAATTATTTACATCCCATACTCTCATACTCTCATACAATGATAGGTCAAGCAACTAGTAAAGAGGTTTTATTTCCAAATATGTCTTGAATTTGATAAAATTTAGATGTATTATGCAGATAAAACTGAAAAAATGACATTGTGAAGTCCATGGTGCTGCTGGGTACATATGCTTTCCATAACCATTCCTTTGAGAAAAGCTGTTGAGGAGGACGACCCCTCCACCCCTGTTCAAAAAGGGTTTGGAATTGAGCACCAATTTCAGTTAAGATGCGGTTAAAAACGGTCTGATCTGCTGGAATTGTGTGCTTCTTGTAATAAAAGTGCCTTGCAGGCTGGCCTCTGGTTGTACTTTAAATGGCAAAGCAAATACATTCAGTTCCTTTTATTTACTTTGAGAACTTACTTGCAAAATGCCCCAAGGATTTTTTACACTTTTATCTGCACATTAAGATGTCAGAGCAGGCTTGTGTTCTTACAGCAGGAAAAAGCACAATTTGCTTCCTGTTGGACTTGTAACAGCTTTAATTTCATTTCAGATATTTCACATGTGAAAGCAGGGAAGCAGAGAAGCTGATCAGGATCTTAGAGCTTGAGGTTCAGTTCTCAGAGGTACTTGGTTTCAACCAATAAGATCAAATCATGTAGCCAACTGCCATCATTGAGCTCAACAATAGGTTTTCCCTATATTTTCATGAATTATTTGAGACTGATGGACACTTGGAATAATTTTCTTTTGTCTGATGTTCTGCCAATAGGTGTTCACATTTTTTATTGTTTCTCCAGTCTAGCATGTGTTGAGCAGTAATGAAACACAACACTGGCCTTTTTCACCACCGTGAATAGTAGTAGTAGTATTAGTAATAGTAAAAAAAAAACAAAAAAAACCCTGTATGATAAAGTCTGGCACAACTAAACGCTGTGCCTCCATTAGAGCATTACATTTTTTTATTTAGAGAATTCATCTAATTAAATTTAAAGTTTAAATCATCTACACAGATTTATTAAAGAAGTAACTGAAGTTTATATGAATGGATATTTTTTGAAACTCCTATTTCATAATGTATTGCTTCGCACCGATTCACTGGGTTCTTCAATCTTCCAGTTGTATTTAGCAAAAAACAAAACAAAACAAAAAAAAACATTAGCCTCCCACAAACACTACCTGGCTCCTTGTGATGTCAAGTTAACATCAGAACATAGAATGACTATTTTCAGGGCAACGTCACATGGTATGTCAGCAGTGGGAAAGCTCTGAGAGCAAAAGAACGAGGACACATACTTCTGAAGAGCCTGGACAGTTTCACATGAAGTCACAAACAAAGTTTAATTTCATACACCTTATATGGATATAGTTTGCCAGAATAATTTATTATAGTGATATTATGCCATATCTATATAAATATAGAGAAATATTACCGGTCAAATTGTAGTTATATTACAAGTGAGGTTAACACAGTAACCATAAATGTCTAAAAGTGTAGAGAAGGAATAACTAGTTCAATGAGTTTTTCCATCTTATGGCAGACAGCAACCAGTGACCGGATACATTCACCTCACAAACTATGATAAGAGATTATCCTTAATTCTGGTTTACAGTGACGTCTCATTTCTACTCTTAGCCTTGTCTGGAGAATGAATATGCTACAAAAAACCACCATGACCCTTATTTTCAGATATAATATATATTATGACTGCACTATGAGACCTGTGTATGTACATGAGCAATGCATCTTTCATCACATCCCTTCTAATTCAATGATAATGTTTGGAAGTCTGCTGGTTGCTCAAGATATTTTGAATGGGTGGGACCAGAGGGTCAAGGGGGATTAGGAAAGCTGGGGCCAAGAACAATGGAGAGAGCTGGAGTCGTCGGGGGCACAGGATAGGGTTGAGGAAAATATTGCCCCGCCCATAGGGTGCTTTGTTCAGAGTTTGATAATTAATTAATCCTATAAATGATTTTTTCGAGCCAATGATTCAAGCCTCAAAAGTAGGAAATGCTGCTTTTACTTTATGTCATGTGACAATTAACTGGTTTCTGGGTTTAAAACATTTGGCTCTACACCCCGCCCCCCAAACAACTTAATGACATCAATATTTCATTTACTTTTTGCAGACAAATGGACCAAATAACAAAATAATGACTAGATTCATTTATGTAAATAACCATTTATTGCAGCCCGAATGATACATTAGAGAGAGGAAACGGGCTGGACATTTACTTCTCACTTCATGAGCTGGTCCAAATGTTCCCAAACAACTTCAGTTCAACCAGTGATCAATCCTAATGTGGTCCTTGGTGTGTGGTTTGTGACTGATATGCTACAATTAAAGGTTGCCAGTGCCCATAAAGAATTTTTGTTCATAATGTGACAACTATATGGATTTATGTTGCCTAGAAATTTGTGAAGAAATTAGAAAATATAGAAACATTAAAAAAAAATAAGAATCAGCTCAAAAAGGTTGCCTGTAAAGACCTTTAACCTGCAAATTCTCCTGGATGTAAATGCTACATAACTAATGCCTCGACACAGAATCAAAACAGAGATAATAAAAACCTACCTGTTTGTGAGCGGCCCTATGAAAGGGTTGGTGATCAGCTGTACGGTGGCCTTGGAGGCAAACAGTAATCCCACTTTGACATTTTCATTAAGCAGCTTGCTGGGGGAGCGGGGGCAGTCGGAGGAGTTAGGCGGCAGCTCTGTGGCAGTAGGGGCTGCAGAGACCGAGTCAGGAGGCCTGGCTGTGATGTTTGAGCCCAAAGACCTCACAGAGTTGTCATATAAAGACACAATGCTGTGAAAGGCTCCTGGAGGACCTTGCTGAGGTAGGGTGTTGTTCTTCAAAACCACCTCTGTTGACACATCCAAGCTGTACAGGTAGCTTGGAATGATGGGAACTGGCAGGCATAAAGAGGCGAGAGGAGATTGATGCGATGAAACATGACACAACCACTGACTGATGCTCACTGACATGATGTTAATCCAGATGTCACTGCAACATGTGTATGTCAAAGAAGACAAGGCAGGTTCTTCACGTCTCATTCACAAGCTCTACCCTAAAGAAAGACAGTCACCTCAAAGAATCCAAGGATTCTTTAACCCACAACCATATTCACACTTCAAATGTAATGAGGTGGGGGAAGAATTTCAGATCTTCAGGCTGAATTTTGAGGGAGGAAATGTGCATTGAATAATTGGATTACATTTAAATTATTTGTCATTAATTGCACATATTGCAGACAGAATGTAACTTGAACTGACTGTTACTATATGTACTAAGAGAAAGCAAAGCAATTTTTTTTCATTGTGCAATTTAAAGCATGTCGCCAGTAAGATGCAACTGTTTGTGCCTGGCAAATTGAATAATATAAATACACACGGGAACATGCAAAATTTGCATCATTTGTGTAAAAATATTTTACTTCAGCAAGAAATCTGTGCTGATTGCGGGGGCTTAGCTAAAAGGACAAAGCTGCTGCTCACCGACAGACACCTTCTGAAAACCGTGGAGATACAGTGGAAATTTTAGATGCATAAACACACAGAGCAGAGTAATGAACTATTTCAGGAGAGCTCACAGTTTATTTTTTAAATGTCAGAAACCAAATTGTGGTTTTATTTTTACTCTCAATTCTCGACCTGTTTGCAGCAGCAAGCGGAGGAGTGTCGACTTACACTGTCAGGTTACTATTTTGGTTTTATTAGTCTGTCCCTTTATGCTGCCTCCTGACTGACGGGGGGAGAAATATACTATTGTCATTAGCAAACAAAGAGGAGAAGAGGAAAAAAAGGGACACTGGAAAGAAGAAAGGGACCTGAGTTTATTGTGAGTGAAGAGTTCCTTCAAAGGTTGCCGGACTTAGAACAAACACAATTTATCTCACAGTCAGTGTAAATGGCTTTGTTTTGTTTATTGTGTAAACGAACCCTTAAAAGGAATAACGTCATTACAGATGATTTGATCAAAACTTCAGCACCGAAAATTTTTATGGTTCATGTCTTTCACTTTTTTGTTAGTATTCCTGGTTTTTATTATTATTATTGTATTTGATAGGGATTTTTAAATATACAGAGTGACATTCAGCAAATAGCTCGAGCTGGATTTGAAAAACGTTGCAGTTTATGACCAACACCCAAACCCAACGGCCACACAAAAGCCAGCTATGATAAAATTGCCAAGTAAACTTAATTAACAGTGAAGAAGGAGGTGGTAATAAAGCACTGCATCATAAAAAAAAAAATATTTGATAAGAGAAAAAAAGAGGAAATGCATACAGACGTTCAGAGTGATTCTATCAGACATTACAGGACCAGAAACAGGAACTGGTGTTAAAAAAGGTTTGTTTGCGTTTTATACAATTTCTAAATCTATTGTACATCCATGCATAAAATGAATACACTAAGTTCTGTAATCAGGTTCTGTTTCCTCACATGACAGACAGTAAAAAAAAACATATTGGTAAAATCTTTTTTAAGGCCTTGAGATCAGACATTTTTAGCCAGTTTGTTGGCATGAATGGTATCAAAAAGCACAAAACTGAACTGAACTGAACTGTCCTTTAAGAACTACAAATCAGTTAAAATTTTAAACAGTAGCAAAATAAAGCTGAGAATACAGAGACATTACTGCAGGATAAAACCACAAAATGGTTAATGCTTCAGAAGTTGTATTTGTATTTTATAAATCAAGTATTTTTTTTTTATCCATTAATATCTCTCATTTGCTGGTACTACATGCCAATGTGTGATGACAGGTTTAGCTTTGTATGTATACATCTGTCTGTCTGATCTGTTGTCTGTCTGTCTGTCCACCAGTCCATCCATCTACATCAGTTTTACATTTTACATTTTATGTGAAAGAAATTACTAAACACCAGAATGATATCCATTGTGATGTGGATAAGACTCTCTTGCCTGTCTGGCAGAAACTTCGGCAGGTGATGAAAAGCTGCACTATATTTTCTCATACAGGGCTTCATGCACTGTACAGTTGGGTGTTTCCTTTGTTTACATTGTTAATTTTGCATTTTTTTTGTGCTATGCAGTTCTGTAAAACAGTCCTGCCTTTTCCTTTTCTAAGTAAAAGTGTAATTGTGAAATTGTGGAAAATTTTGCAATCTCTTAGTACTGTGTAACTTTGTATATTTGCAGATGATAAAAGCCATGTAGAAAAGGTGCAGTCTTGTGCATTTTTTAATCATCATAAAATTAATTCTGAATTACGAAACTGACTACAGGTGATAATATTGGATTTTAAAGATTACCATCGTCTGTTTACAGGTTGTTTTCGATGACATTATCAAATCTTCTTTTAATATTTCTGCATCACGTTCTGCTTCATATAGGAACATTTGTTTCTGCCTAAATAAAGGATCTTGTCTCAATGCAGTAAAGGGTAATCTATGTAAATCAAGACTTATTACCTGATCGCATAACAGTTGTAACTAACAAGACAACATTTTGTGAGAGCCCATACGAAAACAACTGCTGATGCTGGACTCACTGACAGTCATTGACTGTCACACTATCAGACTGGGTTCGATGCGCGGACTTTGGCACAGGTGAGGTTTTAATCCACAGAGAGCACTTGGAGAGCTGTAAGCACACTGAGGCAACAGGCTGCTCTGTGATCAAAGACCACTGACATATTTGCATATTTGGATGGAGCGTGAACACGACCACCTGTTGCGCAAAAAAAAAGGGAACAGAGAGAAAGAGACGGAACTTTGCAGAGATTTATGAGGTGAGAAAAGCAAATCAGGCGCACCTACCGACTACAGTCAGCAGCATGTTGTCCAGGAGCAGGGCGACAAATACAATGAAGAGAATCAGTTTCCTTGAGCGTCTTTCATCTCTGAGCCATTGTATCAAACTAAACTGCCGAAGCGCATCTAACATCCCCATGGTGTTAGTCCCGAAAAGCGTAAGACAATAGAAACCAGACAGATGACGGAAGTCCTCCTGGAGAGAGAAGTGGCAGTGGCAGGTCAGTGACTTAAAAAAAGAAATATTTCCATCAACATGTAACAGTTGATAAGTGAGATATAACAAACTGCTGAGGGTGTGTGTCACAGTGAGCGCAGCGGTGTAGAGAGCTTACCTTTGGGTGCACAGGGGCCAAGAGCAGCAGCAGCAGCAGTGCTGGAGGAGGAGAAGCCGTCTTTCTACTGACTGGACCCGCTGCTGACGTCACTCCACCTTTATTCAAACATTCAAGGCAGCACGACTGGAACAGAGCACAACAATACAGCCTGACAACAGGACAACAGGCAACACACCCAGAACCTCAACCTGGGCCCGAGTGATGTGATCAGCATCGATACTGACCTGATGCGACCTCTAGCTGCACACACATTCACAAGCGAAGAGCACCACCCAAACGTGATTATCATGTGGAGGTCTGAGGTTTCACACTTTAGGCAAATCTTATTGCTGACTTAATCACGACTTTTAATTGAAAACTATTATTATTGCTATTTTAATTCATTATTATTGCTATTTTAATTCAAACTCCCTTTTAAGTTATAGCCAGTCAGCAGATATGGAGTGGCATTTATTGGGAGTTGTATTTCGTGCATAATAAATGTCACAGGAAAAGGATAGGTTTCAGTTTTTTGCTCTGGTTGTGGGCTACATCAGAATCATATTAACAAAAGTAACAGCTGAGATACTGAGATGAAGAATCACTGGTTTGACTTTGGAATGTAAAGTTAAAAACGTAAATGCACAAACAAACTCTGATTTATATTTCTTTCTCAGTCCTACCCCGTTCAAATGATGAGGAGTCTCTTGAAAATATCAA
>JAPZDT010000003.1:264049-278698 GCA_029814675.1 Acanthurus coeruleus | reverse complement strand
AAATTGAATAAATGTATCTGTGTGTAAAGTTGTTCTGGATCAGAGGATCACAGATGTAGTGCAGGTAATCACAGGTAAATCGCTTTTGACAACAGCCAAAGCAGAAGAGCACCAGTTCGCACAGCCAACAGAGATGGATATCTGTAAATTAAACTATAAATACAGGTTTATTTAAACATTATTTGTTAAATAGAAACAATTTATAATATTTCACTTAAATGAATTTTTCTCAAAATATCCTCAATACACTAAGCTGTAGCAAACTGATATTTTAATTTTAAATAACAACAAGGAATATCATTCCCTCGACAACATTGTTAAGACACAAACTAGCATCCATATTATTGTATTCAAGTAATACCCAGAAAATGGCCAATGAGATTTCTTTCAGCTCACCTGTGCTGGTCAAAACTGAACCACATCTTAACAAAGAATAACATTTTTCCTCTCAAAATCATGGTTAACCAGCACACCCCCATCCTTATTGAATTATTATTAGCTTCCTCATTAGACACAAAAGTGGCTCACAAACTACATGTCTGAACACAGCAAAGGATATGAACACACACAGGAACACATGCACCTCAGATAATTTACATTTTTCACATAAGTAGCAGAAATTTTTTTTCAAAACCATGCTGGCAAAGCCACAGACACTCCACGCAATATATATCACAGACTACAGTTCATACACATGGAACTTGATATACAAATAGAAGAAAAAAACACACACACATACACACCAATTTATCGTCACATCAAATAATTTTCCTTTTTCACACAATAAATAGTTTACTTCTCAGTAAAATTTAACCAACAATTGGCACCGCTTTTACATATTTTTTATTTAAAAGCATATAAAATGGCTGACTTCACATCTCTAACTAGAGCTATACTGATGACCCCACAGACACTCAACTAAATATATCACAAACTAGGTTTCTTGCACATAAAAACTGCTATAAAAGTAGAAAAACAATAACTTTTAAAATTAATTATCAATATTGAAAACATACTTTTCCACTTTTTTCCATATTTTTCACACAACAAGGAAAATCTTTTCTCTTATAATCATATTTAACCAACAACCAGGAGCACAGCTATGACTATGACACAGCTATTGTTTACATGTGCACAAAATGGCCCACACAACATCTCTCAGCTAAAATTTGTTGGTGGAACCATACACACTCATCTACATGTAATCAAAGCTTACTTTCATGCATATAAAACCTAATATACAAACAGGAAAAAACCACACACAGACACACACACACACACACAGACACACACTTATTCATCATCAAATCACATAATTTTCCCTTTTCACACAGCAAGGAAAAACTTTCCTCTGAAAATCATATTTAACCAACAACCAGCACAGCTATGATTATGACACAGCTATCAGCTATTGTTTAAATCTGCACAAAATGGCCGACACGACAGAGACACACATCTGAATCTACACCACAAACTATGCCAAAAAAACCACACACATATCGAGGAACATGGAGCCGGACACACTATAAAATGAAAATATATATATATATATATATATTTTTTTTTTTTAACCGTGAAGATATGCTGTTTAAACCGAGCATATCTTCTTCTGTTTTAACCGAGCATATCTTTTTCTGTTTTAACCGAGCATATCTTCAGATTAGTACAGAGTTAACACAACTGCCTAAAGTTAAGCTAACAGAGATGAAAAGACATCTTACCTCGAAGTTCGTGAGAACAAGAGACACATCCAAGCAGGTAGCTTTTAAAGGCTTCCATGATGACGAGAAATAACCCATCAGGACGTCCAATCACGGTCACACGAGCCAACTACCTCACTTCTGCATTGGAGCCTACCAGTAAGTGACGTCAAATTATCCACACCCGGACACTGCCATTCTAATATTCCATAAAAATTTCCCTTTTTATACGTGGTGGTAATGAAATGTTTACGGTCAAAACACTACTGTAAAACTTCTCACCTTTCCAGCAACACACCGTTTTCATTATTTCCTTTTGCCCTGTGTTCATCAGAGCTGACTGAAAGGCACTAACGCTGGTGTTTTGCCTGTGCGCTACTATGCTCCGTAACCTGACAAAACTTCCTTCCTTCAAAATAAAATGCTGTGCACTCATAAGAGTACAGGGTTTTAGCAGTGAAGTGAAAAAAAAAATCATAGAAACTTCCGTTAGGATAATCGTCACCAAAAGCGCAATTTAAGTGTTCTTACTGCTTGTGTAACCACTGCGTTGTGTCTTCTATTTAAAAGAGAGGCTTGGAGTCGACCAGGTTGGTGGTAGAAGCAATTTTAATTCAGCGGCATCTGCATCTGCATCCGTGATGGAAAACACAATCAATAAAATGATTTTCCTCTCCCAGTAACCAGCACATACTCTTCTCCTTAAATCCTTTCGCGACTGCGAGAGTTAATAATCCATTCCAGCACCTATTTTTATATATCAAAATAGCAATTAACTCAGAACTTATAAACACAGAACACAGCTCATCTGCATGTCGTTTCATATCATACCTGCATCTGTGACGGAAAACACAATCAATAAAATGGTTCTCCTTTCTCGGTAACCAGCACATACTCTATAAGGAAAGACCGCATTGTTGACTGTTAGCCAAGCATGGGATTTTACTGACAATAAAACACAAAAAAAACAAAGAAGCAACTGCCAAAAAACCCAGCGAAATCAATCCCAGACCAGCAACAAACAAGCGACCAAACCCAGCTTCACTTTTACACCACTTTTAGGAAAGTCAACAGTATTTTGCCCACAGACGTGAACAGACACGTTACCTTCTCCGTAAATCCTTCGCTACTGCGAGGATTACCCAAAATTCCTAGCTACTACTCCCAGATGCAGGTACGTATTTTGACAGCAGATGGCGCATTGTCCCATTTAGCGGGATTTAAACATGAACCTCTTTTAACTATGTTACATACACCCCCCATAAATCCTGCTAAATTGGGGCACAGTAAACAAAAAAACTCATAATATACAATGTACAAGACTATGTTACCGTAATATCAAGAGCTGAACTCAGTTTAAGTCAGTTAGAAACTTTCCACTGGGAAATAAGCTAGCAAGGGTATGGCCAGTCCCCTCACCAACCCAGACACAAAAGATGCCGTATACACCTCTCATATTATAAACATTGCTCTATAACAAAGGTAACACTCCAGGTAACCATCAGGCTTGAGAGAAAAAAAAATAATTCCAAAACATTCAGCAATTTATCCAGAAAACATGTTCCTCACAAAAGAAAACAATGAATCAACTGAGTCATCTATAATCTGTTCATTCATCTCACAGATGAGTCTAGCTGGTGGTCTTACAGGTCTGCCTGACCTAGTGTATAGTGCAGGTGGCTGTACACAAACTACACCGTCCTGTGTGTGTATACATGGCTGTGTGTCAGTCAAATGTGCAGAGGAGGGAACATGTTTAGGTGGCATTGATGACATGGGAGCCACACTTCCAGCAATGAGCACAGGAGATGACAACTGTGCGGCAGGCACTGAAGAATCAGAGGCATTCAGGACCTCACTCACCGCATCTGGGACCACAGCGACATTTGCATCCGAACGCGGAGCACTAACATCACCCAAGGGAGACCAATCAGGCTGAATGACTGTCATATCACCATCACTCGCATTATCCATATGCATGAGCCAATTAATTGTCTTTGTCTCACTGTCCTGCACCTCAGCTGGAACTTGTGGTTCACAGTCTCCACTTCCAGCAACAGATGGACAGCTAGAGTCCAAGATGTCATCGCCTCCTGCAGGAAGAAAACTCACAGGAAGTAGGAGGTTCCGGTGAACAACTTTCTCTCTTGAAGTCACAGGATCTCTGATACGATACACATTGATTCCAGGCTTTACAGACACCACCTCATAAACTGTGGATTCCCATTTGTCTGCAATTTTCCTCTTCCCTCTCTCACCACGATTTGCAAGCAAGACCCTGTCACCGATGATGAGAGGTGAACCCTTAGCCCTGCGGTTGTAGTTCTTTGCCTGTCGAGCCTGTTCTGTCCGACTGTTCTGCTGAGCAATGTGTGCAGCTTCAGACAAATCACGTTTCAAGCGAGAAACAAACTCATGATGGTCAACGACAGCACCACTGGGAAGGGCATGCTGGAATACAACATCCACAGGCAAACGCGGGATCCTCCCAAACATGAGGAAGAAGGGGGCAAAGCCTGTTGTCTCATGCTCAGTGCAATTGTAACAGAATGTCAGCATCTGCAGCATTTGTGGCCACCTTGCTTTGGAATGGGGAGGCAGGGCCCTTATCATGTTCCCAAGTGTTCTGTTGTATCGCTCAACAACCCCATTCCCCATAGGATGGTATGGAGTGGTGTGTGATTTCTGGATGCCAGCCATCTCTAAGAGCTCTTTAATGAGTCGACTCTCAAAATTTGCTCCCTGATCTGAATGGATGCGTTTAGGGAAGCCATATATGCAGAAAAAGTCATTCCAAAGACGGCGTGCAACCTGCTTTGCTGACTGATTTTTACATGGGAATGCATGCGACAGTTTGGAAAAGTGATCAGTAACAACCAGAACATCCACACACTTTTTGTCAGTCTGCTCTGCAGTCCAAAAGTCAATACACACAAGCTCCATTGGTTCAGAACTACGTATGCTTTCAAGAGGAGCACGATCGTTAGGCTCTGGGGTTTTTCCCACTACACAACGGAAGCAGTTCCTCACATAATTGATGATGTCACGTTCCATCCCTATCCAAAAGAACCTCTGCCTGGCGAGGGAAAGAGTGCGAGCCTGCCCCTGATGACCAGCGGCATCATGGAGACCATGGAGGACTTGAGCTTTTAAGGAGTCGGGAACAATGAACTGGTAAATTGTCATGTCCATTTGTCTATCCTTCTTTACTCTGTGCAACATGCCATTTTTGATGGAGAGTTTGGGCCAGTGTCTCAAGAGTTTGATCACACCACGAGACTCACCAGCACGTTCACGCCTAGTGGGTCTCCTGTGACGCTGGATGTAGAAGAAAACTCTGCCCAAAACATCATCCTGCTCTTGTAGGTTAACCAGTTCACTTCTCGGTAGAGAAGCAGTCTGGTCGAGACTAGCAAGCTGAGGAATAGCTGGACCTGTACCTCTCACTCGGCTGACACCTCCAGAGTCATGTGCTTCCAGCACGGCTGACACATCCTGTGAATGCAGTGACCCCTGAGGAGGAAGTGGGGTGACAACATCTTCCTCCTCAGACTGATCAATAACTAACTGGATGTTAGTAGTACATCTAAATGCATCCTGCACTGTCCTATCTACCATTCCACTGACTTGGCTCAATAGCAAAGTATAGGGCTCTGTTACAAGACGGTGACCTATACACGACTGAACAAATGGCTCTCTGCTTAGCGCATCAGCAACCACATTCTTTGCACCGGGAACATAGTTCAAATCAAAACTGAATGCTGCAAGCTTTGAAACCCATCTCTGTTCACATGCATCTAATCTAGGTTTAGTCAAGATGTACGTCAGGGGATTATTATCAGTCCAGACTGTGAAGGGCCTTCCTTTTAGCCAATGGCTAAACTTGTCACAGATCGCCCATTTAAGAGCGAGAAACTCGAGCCGATGTGCTGGATAGTTCAGCTGGGAGTGAGAGAGCGTTTTGCTGGCAAATGCTACTGGTCTGGCAAACTTTCCACCAGGGGGCAACTGTGAGAGGATGGCTCCTAGGCCATCAAAAGAGGCATCAACTGCAAGGATGAATGGTGCAGTGAAATCTGGATGTGCTAATGTGACACTGTGCACAAGGTCATTTTTCAAAGTACTGAATGCCTCTCTGCATTCAACAGTCCAGTCAGTTGGGGACAGTTTCACATGACCCTTTTTGAATTTAGGTCTATGGCCTCGACCTCTCTTGTGTGGTGCTGCAGGCTCAGCCACTAAGCTGAACAGTGGCTTAGCTTTAGCAGAGCAACCTTCGATGAAATGATGGTAGTAGAGAACCATCCCTAAGAAAGATCTGATTTTCTTAGCACTCGGTGTTTCTCCATCAGACTCCATCAGGTCAGCTTCCTGCACATTACTAATAGCCTCTACTTTACTTGGATCTGTTTTAACACCATCCTCACAAATGATGTGGCCCAGAAACTTAACAGACCGACGAAGAAAGTGACATTTTTTAGGCGAGAGCTTCAGGTTGTTCGCAGCAAGGCGTGAGAAAACCATCTGCAGACGCTCAAGTGCAACATGTTCTGATGGAGCATACACCATAAGGTCATCCAGGTAGCACAACAGACTGGTGAAGTTTTTATCTCCGAAGATGGACATCATCATTCTCATGAAAGTAGCAGGACTGTTGGTCAGGCCCTGAGGCATCCTGTTATATTCATGGAGACCAAATGGGGAGGAGAAAGCTGTGTATTTTTTGTCATCCTCGTGAAGTCTGACATTGTAAAAACCTGATGTGAGGTCCATAGTGGAAAAGAACACATTTCCACCGAGTGCAGCGAGAGCGTCTGTCTGGTGAGGCAATGGATGCGCATCCTTCACTGTTCTTGCGTTCAACCACCTGAAGTCATTACAGATGCGAAGGTCGCCATTCAGCTTGACAACCAGGACTAGTGGCGATGAGTACTCACTCTGGGACTTACGAATTATCCCCAATTCCTCCATCTCAGTCAGAGCAGTTCTTAGCTTGTCATAATGGCACGGTGGGATCCGTCTGTAGGAAGTCTGAAGGGCTTGTCATCCACTAAGCGGATTCTGTGAACGAAGTCTGTTGCCTCACCGCAGTCCATTTTGTGCCTAGAAAAGATGAACTCGAACTGCTCAATGATCTGCAGCAGTTTGTCTTTCCACTCAGGAGAGACTTCACAAGATGAGAGGTCTAAATCCTGCAGGCCCATGTCACTTAACACACGTGATATCTCCTCCTCTGACCTTGGTGCAGTTGACGAGCTCTGTGTGTACTGCACATTAGATTGGACACGGTCTGGTTCAGGTAAGTCCTGCACAGAGAGACAGGGGGATACATCTGCAACTTTTGCATTTCTCTTAAGAGTGAGAGGCTTTTCAGTGGGATTCACTATTTTTACTGGAACCCAACCATCACCCCATAAAGAAGTAACAACTCTCCCCACCAAAATTTGTGCAGGTCTAGACTTGGACTGAGTGGGTTCAATGATGACTGTACTACCCACGGCAGAGACATCAGATACAGGTAGTTTAGCCCACACTAAGTGTTCAGACATGGGTTGTAGGGTGACGCACCTCTTAAGCTTAGCAGTGCTAATCCTGTGGGGCACTGTTCCACCTCCCAACTCTTTTGAAGAAGACAGCAGAGACAGTAGATGGGGCAAAGTATCAACCTGAGCATTGCACGCTGGGGATGTGATGTTCTGGTCTCTAACTGTCTCTTTCATTTGTGAGATCAGCCACTTGATGGCGTTGCTGCCAAGAATCATATCATCAGCTTGGCCTGGCACAACTAAAACAGGAATTATCACCTTATAGCCATAGACTGATACATTCAGGTCATACATGGCAGAAGGTGTGACAAGGTGACCGCCACAACCAACAATGACAAAGTCCTCAGCAGATTTTTTTTCAATGTTTGGGATAGTCTGTGAAATGTTTGCATCAGCTGTCACACTCATAGTGCATGCCATAGAGCCACTGTCCACTAATGCTCTAAGAACATAGCCACCATCTGTAGTTACATCTGTGTAAAACAGTTCATCAGTCTTTGGAAGTCTGTGCAGGTTTTGCACAATCAGTGTTTTGTGTGATGGGACTATGCTTCTGTAACTATAACACAATGTTTCATAATCGTCAATGTCTGTCAAATCCAAGGTGGGAGGTTCACTCACATGATCTGCGTGGTCCTCCCCTGCATGATTTAGTTTCCCTGCTGACCATAGTGAGGAGGGCGTTTCCCCTCTGGGCAGTTGCGTCTCGAATGGCCAGGTAAGTGGCACAGGAAACACAGTCTGTTTTCTCGACAGTGTGTGAGGGCAGAGTGAGAGCTGTCTTTACAAACAGAACATGGTGTGTCAGTTAAGCCCTCAATCCTAGGAAGCCTATTGTTACTTTGTGTGTTTTTACTGGCTCGAGCATGGCCCTGAAGTAACACTTTCTCTAGCATGCCAATCAGTATTTCCAGAGTGGAAGTGTCTTGACTCACAGTCTTTGTCAGGTCAGAGGCAGCAGGACCTGAAGTAGCAGTAGGGCTAACCTCAACTGCATTTATGTTGATTCTATTACTCCCCTGATTAGAAGATCTGACTCCTTTCTCCAAATGATATTCATCTAACACTTCCTGGACCTCACGAGCAGACCATTTATCAAGCGTTTTGGACCGAAAGGTAAGTGCTAGATCTCTACTGGGGCAGTGTCTGATGAACATGCGTGTGACTTCAACATTTGGGTTGTCAAATACCTTACCCTGCTCTTTAAGGCAACTCGTAGCAACATCAGCTGCTCTGTTCAGTCTAAGCCAATACTCATACGGGTCCTCCAGTTCTTTTGGCAGGGTGGAATAAAAGTCAGCTAAAGGCACAGATGAGCAATGGCTGGAGCTAAAGTGTTTGCGGAGAAGTCCATAAATGGCCTGTGGGTTACGTTGCACATCAATTTCACCATTCCGTATTCCAAATCTCACAACATCCTTTGCTCTGCCTCTCAGGTGGATAAGAATTTCCTCAGCCTGGTTCTCCAGCTGAACGCCACTTTTTCGGATGTAAGTTCTCATTGACTCCTCCCAGTCATCAACAGTCAATGTATCTGAACTCTCCCCTCGGAACATAGGTGGGTCTTTGACGTCATGCTGAGTGACCAGATGAACTTGGGACAGATCCAGTGTGCGGCCAGAGGTGGAGTCTTTATTATGGCAGGTCTTGTCATGATGTGTGTGTACAGCAGCTGCAGGGCTAGATGTGTTGAGGTGTGACATAATACTATCAGCTAGCTGCTGCCCTATCTGCTGCACAATAGTGCTCATTTTGTCGACCACTCTCGCATCATCAAGGGGGGAATGTGGAACTGGTGTACCAGTGCACTGTGGTGGATCTAATTCATTTAAAGGCTGAGTCTGAGGTGACATGACATCCCCACATTTGAAAGAACTGTGCACAGAATCTTCACCAAAAGCAGTCTTATCCCCCACCCTATGGTGACCCAGTGAAAATGGAGCAGGTGTACTGTGCAACCCCCTACCTCTACCAAAACTTGGGGGAAGAATATCAAAAGGGTCAAACTTTCTGAAACTCATGTTCAATACTCAAATCACACTCATATAAGGGAAAAGTCCCAAAGGAAATGTAATTGTTATCAACCAAACAAGTCAGACAGTTAAGCGAATTGAAGAAAATGATACAGCTTCAGAGCGATGCAGTGATGAGAGGACATCCACCCGGTCCGGCGTAGTCAAGGACGAGTCACGGCACCAATGTGACCACTGCGTTGTGTCTTCTATTTGAAAGAGGCTCGGAGTCGATCAAGTCGGTTGTAACAGCAAGTTTATTCAGTGGTATCTGCATCTGCATCCGTAACGAAAAGCACAATCAATAAGACGGTTCTTCTCAGTGGGCAAACTGCGCCTGCTCTCATCGGTAAATCCTCCGCGACTGCGAGAGTCACTCATTTCTATTGTTGCAAAAATACACTCAATCAGTACAGCACGTTATCTAACAATTAAAATAAATTAAACACAACAGAAAATGTATTTTTCTTAGCTATAAAGAAAATAAACAGCAGACCTCTCAGACTGAACTGCAACCTATTTTTATAAATGTTTTTTTCAATAACAATTTACTCACAATTTATTAACACTCTGCTCATCTGCGTCATATCATATCATACCTGCATCCGTAACGAAAAGCACAATCAATAAGACGGTTCTTCTCAGTGGGCAAACTGCGCCTGCTCTGTAAGGAAAGACCGTTGTTGGGTGTTAGCCAAACATGTGATTTTACTGACGATAAAACACACCAAAAAAAGAAGCAACTGACAAAAAAATACAGCAAAATCAATCCAAAACAACAACAAACAAACAGCCAAATCCAGCTTAACTTTTATACTACTTTTGAGAAAGTTAACAGTATTTTGCCCACAGACGCGACAGACACGTTACCTCATCGGTAAATCCTCAGCTACTGCGAGAATTACCCATAATTCCAAGCAACTACCCTTAGATGCAGGTAAGTATTTAGACAGCAGATGGCGTATTTTCCCATTTAGCTGGATTTAAAACGAACCTCTTTTACTATGTTACACTAACATTTGCTAATTGCTGTCATTTCAGTTCAGGAAACATGAATATCTGAACAGGTTTCCCACCACAGATTTTATGACTGCTGCTGTAAGCACTGTGTGGCTGTTTTACTGTGTTTTTCTGTTCAGTAGATCAGTTTTAATGCTTCCTGTGATTCTCTTCCTCCTTCTTTGATCTGCTGTTTAATCTCTCAGCCTCCTCGTCTGATCTTCAGTTTTTTAAGATGTTTCTTTTCATCAGTCTTCTGCTTTATTTCCACCACAACCCTCAAAAAAACAGCCTGCACAGAATGAATCCTGTCTGGGAGGAAAACATGTTGCCCACAAGCCTCGTCCACCTTAAACTGTTGAACATGTTTCGCGTGTGTGTGCATGTGTGTGTGCTTGTGTTTGAGGTGAGAGGAGGGGTCAAAGAAAAATATTTGCATTTTAGCCAATCACAATGAAGTTATGCTGCAGCCTCGAGTCCCCTCGGCGAGCTCCGTGTCTGGACCAACGACGTTGGAGCTCTGCTTGTCCCATCGCATGAGCATCAAGAAAAACCCAGATTTCACATGAAAACTGCAGACAAGAGGAGTTCTGAAGACATCAGGGAACCAAAGAGCAGAGAAGACTTTTCATCTGTTGGTTCATCACTTAACTGATATTTCTTTCTGCCTTTGTGGAGAGACATTTTTTATTAACAGACACAGTTTTGAGCAGAGAAAATCGATTTAAGGTCACAGATGAAAAAACTGCTGCTCTTCTTCACAGTTTATCTTCTTTTCTTCAGTTAACTTTTCACTCAGTGGAGACAAAGACAAGAAAAACCTGAAGGTTGCTGGTTCAAGTTCAACTGACCGAAAGAGATTTCTCACAGAAAGATAAAAGACAAACTGTTTCTCCTTCATGCCGTCTGCTTCATATTAAACAAGCTGATTTCAGGGGTTTTTATGTGCTGAAGAAAACTAATGATCAGAAGTGTGGAGGGTCGGAGAACATTTCACAGCTGTGCAAAACCTTCCCAAAAGAGTTTATCAGTAACTGCAGGATGAAAGAAATCCTCCTCATCTGAAGAATTCCTCTGAGCTTCTCCCTTTATCTTTTTATCCAAACTGAATCCTTCACTCTGACCTTCATGTTGACTCTGTTGGTTTTTCAGACCTTCTGTGAGAACCTGCAGACCTCAGGCATCTTTTACGCAAATACACGAAATATCAGATTAAAAATTAGAAGAGTCTTCATTCATCACCGACTCTGAGACCAAACCAGAGTCGTGTGTTTTTCACATCAAAGCTTGCAAACCAAATGAGAAATCAACTTTCTGTCCATTCTGGATGAGTTACAGCTTCTGAGCCGAAGCCTGGAAACCGCCGCCCACGGACGCCACGGACTCAGTCGCCACGCTGACTTTGATGAGGTCACAACCTCTGCTGGATGATCCACGACGGTTTCTGCTCATCAAAGGGTGTTGAATCGTGTATCGAGTTTGTTTGTTCGGGCTGTAAACTGATTCTTCTGACTCACAAAACAAAGCAACAAAGCCAGAAAGAAGAACAAAAGAAACCAAAATCAGACGGAACGAACGGATTCATCAAACAAAAAGTTCATCCACAACCAAAGCTCGAGGCCCAGGAAGACTTGGTCCTCATGACGTCTTCAACGGTCGAAAAGCTCCTGAGGTTTAAGGTCAGGTGATGCTGTGCAGTTTATTCAGCACCAAAATCCACCACTAGGGGCCGCTAAACTATTTACAACAAAACAATGAGAACTTGTCAGAGCTGGAGAAATTCGACCCAAACAAGCAAACGTGTAAATTTAAAAAGGAGGGAAAGGTTTAAAATCAGATTTCACACTTTACAGCAGAAATTCTGTCCTCATTATTGGGAAACTCCTGAGTGGCATCATAAAACCAAAAAATACAAATATTAATGTCTTTATTTGCATGAAAAGAGACTCTGACCCTGCAGTCAGCAGCGTGAAGCCTCGCTCGTGTTGCTCGTCGACCTGCTAACAGACGAGTTTCTGCACCTGCTGCTTTTCATCTGCTGGTAATGTTAAGTTTCAGCTTCTTTCTGCAAACTGGTGGAAAATATATCTGAGATGTCGCTTCATCGCAGATCTACAGTGAAAGTGAAAGTTTAAGTTTAACAAAATCCTCCTCTGAACTGACCTGAACTGCACACTGACTTGTGATGTTTCCTCCTGCAGAAAACGTGGATCTGTTTCAGCCACGAAGGGGTTTTTCTGAATGACCGTCGGTGCTGAACACTGCTGACGTTATAAATGGAGAGAATAAATGAATTGTAAAAAATCTGCAGGCTCTGTGCGCCTCTGCCGCGTGACTAATGTCCTCCACTTCCCCGTCTGTCAGGTGGATGTAATGAATGCTTCGCAGTGAGGTGATTAATTAAAACGCCTGGAGGAAGCTGAACTCTGCTGCTGGAAGTGTGATTAATTAAGAGGAGCAGCAGATGAAAGTCGCCGCTGGAGGCGAACCTCTGTGATAAAACTCTCAGTGAGGATCAGAGGAGCTGCTCCTCCCGAGTTTAACCCCTCAAACCGAACAGGAAACACCATCCCACTGCTTTTCTCGCCGGGATCACTTCCTCACGTCGTCTCATCAGAGGAACAGGTTCAGTTTCTGACGCAGGATGGACGCTTTGTCTTTTTAACCTCTAAATGTTTTTGTTTTGTAGTGATGGAGATGGATGGAGTCACCAGCAGACACGAGAGACGAGAGACTCGCAAAATGATAAATATTTCAAAACACCTTGTTTCTCCATCGTCTTTGAAGCCTGAATGAACTCAAACATCCCACCTTTTCTGATCCCTGTTCAGTCTGTTCAGACGGCAGAGACGCTGTGTTGGAGGCTGAAGCTCCGCTGCCTGTAGACAACGTTCAGGGCTGAAGAACAAAACAAGACCTGGGGCTGTGGGGACGAAGAAAAAAACAGCCTAAGGTAAAAAATGGTTTCATTTCATCTTTTATAACTCAGCTTTCAGCAGAACCAGATGAAAGTTGTAGAAAGAGACGTAAAACAACTGAGTGCCAGAGGTTTCAAAAGCTCCATTTTTCAAACTTGTCGGTCTTGAAGCTGTTTTTCAGCCTCCAAACAGGTGTGAGTTTCCTTCGTGAGGCAACTGATGGTGTTTAAATGGAAAATGTTAGTCTGTTTCTGCTGTCTGAACGTTCACGGCGTGAGACAGAATCAAACCTGAAGCAGTGACGTAAACAGCCTCATCAACAGTTTTCTGCTCGTCTCGCAAAGTTCAAAATCCAGCTGTTTCAGAGCCGCAACTCAGTTCGAATCTTTGTGATTCTGCAGCAGAAAACATGGCGAAGAAAACGGACTTTTATTTTATTTTTGGTCGAGACAAACAACAACAACAACAACATCCAGACGGATGCACGAACCTGCTCTGTGTGTGCAGACACACTTTTTCCCATCATGCAATCCGCTTCACATCAGCTCAGGTTCACCTCTTACACATGTTACACCAACAGCTGGTTTGACCTCTGACCTCTGACATGTGCAGGTCAGGAGTCCTGCACTAATCATCTCATCACAAACGTCTCAGGTTCCCAAAGGAAGATCTGAACTTTTACAGGCAGCAGACGGTCGATGCTGGTTTGATGGTTAAAAAGGGCAAAATGTTAAAAGAAAAAGCCTCTTAGAGACGCAGCTGATGTCGCTCATGTTGAGGAAATCCTTCTCCACGGCTGGAAACTGCAAACATCTGTGAAACAAGCTTCAGCCTGAGGACTCTGTTGGTTCAGCAGGAGCCTTTGAGCTTCAGCTCGGTGGTTTCTCCTGATCATTTGATCCAGAGGTTTTGCAGAAACATCTGGATCCATCATGGCCGTCCGCTGAAGAGAAACACAGAGAGCTGAGCTGACGAGACGAACTGAACCTGAAGGTGAAGAAGTTCAAGACAAAACTAGTTCAGTGGTCTTTTTAAACACCGGTCACTTCTGCAAAACCTCAGATTGTCTTCAGACACAGTGTTTTTAGGTTTTTCACACATGCTGAGACTAAAGTGAAACTGCTGCAACCTGCAAAAACTAGAAGAGGAACATTCGATTCAAAAAACACACGTGAACTTCAGGAGGATTCAGAAGATTTGAGGCCTTCAAGAAGAAAGTTGAGCTCAAACCGAGAAGGAAACTTAAAATCAGTTCAGGTCTGAACATGTAGGAGAGTTTACACACACACGCGCACACACACACACACACACACACACACACCTGTACCTCTGGGCCTCAGTCAGCCTGCAGATCGTCTTTGAAGTCGGCTGGTCTGTGATCAGAGGAGCAGCCAGATGGAAATTGATCACATGATAGAAACACTCATCACACGTGTGTGTGCGTGCATGTGTGTGTGTGTGTGTGTGTGTGTGT
>JAPZDT010000003.1:233520-244497 GCA_029814675.1 Acanthurus coeruleus | reverse complement strand
GTCATTTTTTTTATGTATTTGACAGCTCCACTTCATGTGCCGTGTGTTATTTGAATAGTTGTGACTTACAATGATGCACATACATGTGACATAAATATATATTTCTATTAGTAGGATTGTTATATGTAATAGTTGAAGAATAAATTAAGCTAAGATAGTCACAAAGTTTGTCTGCAGTTAGAGGCTAAGTAGGTAGCGTGGTCATAGGAGTTTTTTTTTTTAAACGACTCCCTAATGCTGGTGGAAGCAAGCTTGTCTAGAGTGGTAAAACTAAACCACAACAGTTAGTTTGTAGACTGAGAGAGAAAACCGAGAGATGCCAATGCTTTCAACAGATCTGAGAAGAACTGCAGAGCTCTATGTTCTTACCTGTATCGACTAACCCAGCGAATCCAGTCATCACGCTGCTTTTTCTTCAGCTCATCCTCATCAGGTCTTGATGGAGATACCCAGAAATATATTCATTCAGAGATACTAGAAAAGACTCCAGCAAAGCTCAAAGTTTCTGGCATGCTGGGAAAAGCTGAAGTACCTGCACAGTTTATAGATTTTTTAATCTGACAGCTGGGTATCCAGAGAGCAGCAAAAAACTTCAAGTAACTGAGCAACAAAGTTAAAGACAATGGATAAGGCAAGAATCCTCACAAGACAATAAGTCTCATGTATAAGGTAAATAAATGAAAAAACTTTGAACAGGAGAAAATGCAAGAACAGCAAGAGAATGCTTTAAACAATTTCCACATCGCTCTGCATTGTTTTCTAATAATTTTTTAAGTATTTACCTATTTGTTACCTTGGCATTTGTGGCCATACAATACTTTCTTGTTTTGAACTATCAGGATAATCTCACCTTTATTAAAATACTTGAGTAATTTGGGGGATCTGATTGGTTACCTGATCAAAGAGCTTCCTGTTCACAAAGAGTGTGTTGTCTGGCTTGGCCAACTGGCGAGCCAGAAAAGTGAAGAGCCCACCCACCTGGGAAGGAGTAAAGTCTGGGTTGTCGACCATAACCTTGTTATCCAGAAAGATAAATTCATAAAGAAACAAAGAAGACAGAAAGTGTAAAATTAGTAAATGACATCACATCAGTCATTTTAGACCAAACAAAAGAGGCATAATGACACAACTGTTTTGACATGCAGGCAACCTTAATGCTGTTAATGATTTGACAAATTCGGGGATATTGTGTTATTACAAAAAAATGTCTTTGATATTTATGCTACATATAATGACCACTGTATTTTGTGGTTAGTGCCACTTATTTGTCTGATTTCTGTGTAAGAGGGCACAGCCAAAAGATTTTATTTTATTTTTTTGCTGGATGTAGTTTAACTATGTCTGATTTGAAAAAGTGAGCTTTTCAGTTCTACACAATGTCTTTCCTATCAAAATTATGTGAAACAAAAATAACAGGACATGAAATAATTTTGTGATTTTTACCTGAAGTAAGATGTCCACTATTCTCTGTTGGTACTCAAGGGCCTGTTTGTAGTTCTTAAAGTCTTCAAATGTCTAAAATGAAGGCAAAAACAATTCTTACATAAGACTGAGTAAGACGTATAAGGTTATATTTGAGCACCAAAGATAATTGGCAGTGAATCATACATGCAGCCATAGTCGACCCATCCCCTTGAAGCTCTGCCCATCAATCACAGAGCATTAATGCAAAAAGCCAAATTAATAAAAACTAGAGAATGAATAATTCTAATAATTTTCTTTAAGGTCAAGTGTAACTTTGTTGTGGCTTTGGCTAAGGTCCACTGGCGTAGGAATGTGAGTCTGTGTGTTCCTCTGATGCAGGTTAGCACTGTGTAGAGATGCCACCTGCCCTTTAGAAAAGTGTGTGTGAATGGGTTTGGGTTAGGGTGATTTGTGTCATGAATCGCTTTAGGTAGTTTAAAGGACAAAAAAACACTTTTGAATACAGTCTATTTCTTGGCAGTCATCTTTTCACTCCAATATTACAGATTTGAAACATTTACAATTGCAGTTACCAATGGTACTGCAAAAACGTTGTTTTGACTCTTTATGTTTTTCTTTCAGCCTCAAACAAATGAACAATAAAAGCAGAATTATTAGCAGAAATACATTACAGCCAAGTAATTTTAAACACAATTAACTTGTACTGGACTTTTTATTAATAGTTTCATATCTACACCCCCCATTATTGTTTCAAGAATGTCTTCTTACTGGGTTGAAGGACAATAAGTCAGAAAAATAGTGAGGGACAGAGCAGGATATCCTATTACATAAATCCACACATTACTTTAACCACGCTCTCGACTTTGTTCTGGCTTGTGGCAATTAAAATTAACATTTAACCATATACCCATATAATCCTATGTTATGAGACCATTATTTAACTACTTTTGAACTGCTTTTACTGAATTAGAATTCAGTCTTTCCTTTAAACAGACTTCAATTACTTATGTGACTTGGATCACTTTTGTGAAGTCCAGAGCCCTCTAGTTGTGGCTCCCAACTTGGATTTTGACCGATAGCTTCAGTTAAACGCAAAAGGAGTTTGAACTCTCCAACTGCCGCTTGCATCTTTCTTTACACATTGTTATTATAAAAAACCCTGACTGTAGCTTTGAGCAGAATGCAACAAGTTGAAGTTATCTCTGCACTCAAAGGTATCTGGCATTAGCATGAGGCAAAAAACAATAATACACAGCCCTCTAGAGCTCTTCCTTCTCACACACACAACTTGGATAAGGACAGTGGTTCCATAACTTGTTCTTCAAACTCTTTAATAAAAAATAAATATATTTATTACGCAACCTTTATTGTGCCTTCTCTCATATTACCCAAATTTGGGAAACACAAGATTAGGGGACTAGCTGCATTTTTGCCTGAAAAACAAGCCCTCTACAATGCAAAGAGGGTCAAATCAAAAAAGAAACCTTGAATGTGGGTTCTCCACATGTGACTTCATATGAAGTGGAAAATACTCTTGGCAGATTACTGTCCAACACTGGTACTGATTGGTGCAACATACTGAGTAATAAATATTTGGGCAAATTCAACCAGTTAGAAGCTTTGATTTACAAATATTTGTTATTTAATCAGTGGCATTTTTTTCTTGATAAATTAAATGACAGGTAAACTGATGCTGCTTCTAAAGTTAACAAAAAAGTGTCAAAAAGGAACTGATTCGGATGAAAGACCTACTACAAGACATTCAACAAATAGTGACCCAGAATTTCAACCAAAGCATGACAAGAGTTAAAATAATATTAAGAATTCTTACCATGGCAAGGACATTAAGGAACTCACGGGTATCAAAGTGGAGAAGTGTACGAATGAATGGGAAAACCTCTTCCTCCTCTGACAAGTCAGCTGAATGGAGACGAATAAGGAACTCAAACACCTGACACACACAGACACATACACAGCATTAGTCGCATCATATATTAAGGCTTGTTTCTTGCCACTTTTTCACCCATCAGCACACGGACACAAATACTCCTTATATTTTTAGTCAGTTAGTCATTTTTAGTCATGTTTAGTCATTAAATGAACTGAACAGAAACAACAATGATTGACAGAGAAGTATCCATTATTTAGTATCAATCCCACAACAGTACTTTTCTTTTGAGTGAAAAGCCTGTAACCTTTAAGGGATGGTTCAGATATTTTGATTTGGAGTTATATGAGACGCTCAGTCAGTGTCTTACCTGCTGTAGATAACAGTCAGCTCTCTCCCTGGAGAAATAGCACGGTGAACCAGCAGAAAACAGAGCATTGCATTGCTGTAAACGGTACCAATAGCAGCACGTCTCTGAGCCATCAAAAAGTCTACCACCTAAAGTATATATGTCCCTTTACCTGCCTGCTACAATTTCAAAATCTATAGTGCTCTGCATTCCCGTCAGACAGCTATTTCCTTTGGGAACTATATTCCTCAACTCCACAACATCCGTGTTCCTATGCACAGCCACATACAACGTCAAAATATCCGAACTATGCCTTTAAGGACATATAATATCGTTAACACTTCTTCTGATTGTTCATTAAGGCTAAGGGAGAACTATTAAAAAAGCCTCTGTGACAAAAATATTTGCTGCCCAACAAAACCAAACCCTATGGTGGCTCTTTGGAAAACATGAAACCAGTAAAAATAAATAACTTTGGCGTATTTGCACAGACTGCAAAACCCTTGTATTAATCCTATAATGCAGGAGAGCATGGCAACACAAAGACACAAACACATGCTTAGTCACACATGCTCAGACACACACACACACACACACGCATGCACACGCACACGCACACGCACACACACACACACACACACACAGTCAAACAGACACACACATCCACTCTGTCAAATGCAATATCTACATACCTGGTTTTTGACTTGAACCACAAGGTCTTCAGGGATGTCGCCTAGTGGATATGCCCGTCCAGCAAGACAGCAGCTATATTAACAAATGCATTATTGTAACAAGCACACACACCAAAATATCGAGGATTTATAATAAACATTCATATTTATTTAGTTTTCACTAATACTTTATGAGTTAGGCAGACATTCCAGAGGAAGATTTCTGCAATATAGATTAGAACATATTTATGACAATAGTAGTATATATGAGCGTGCGTCTCTCTCTCTCTCTCTCTCTACACACACACATACAGACAGATAGATATAGATAGATACATAAAGATAAAGCTATTTAGATATAAATGTAGATTATATACCCAACGACTGTTTGGCATATAGATTTTCATGCAATCATTTCAAATTTACTCCATTTTCAGGCTGTTTTGTGGATTTAGAGCTAGCCCTATATGGTGCCCTATATCTCCTTTCTAACCATGACAGGTAATGAATATCACTAATATGTTTCTTTCAATTTCCAAGGCAAAAAAAAAAAAGCTGAAAGATGTAGGCTATACTTAAGACTGTGTGGGCATTCTCATTCCTAGTTGAACCCCTTAAAGATTAACAAGCATAGCTGTGTCTCCAACCTCTAATTAGCCTTGATCTCTATCCCTCCCATCCTCCACTTGTCATAAAATAAAATTACCCTATTTTTTCTATTAAAAACTTTGACATTTTTATCTAAAAAGTCTATTAAAGGCCTCCAGACATCATCAAATACATTTTGTTTGCATCTCAAGATATAAGTTACATTTTCTACTGACATAGATGAGGACATCTCCTGGAGCCACATAGCAATTTGTGGTCCATGAACACTTTTGCAGCCAAGGGCAATTATATGTTTTGCTTGCAAGATTCACATGTAATTTAACATACTGTACTTTTCGGACTATAAGCTGCACCTGTATATTAGCTGCACCCACTAAATTTAACAACTAAAACCACTAAAGCTGTCTTCTTCAGTGTCGGAATTAAACACCCTCAGAATTACTTCGTCACACACTTTCTCATTTATATTCGTTTATATTCGTCCATAAATTAGCCGCATCATAGTTTAAGCCGCAGGGTTCAAAGCGTCGGAAAAAAGCAGCGGCTTATACTCCGGAAATTACATTATACACTTCTCTTTGCAGTACAAGAGTATCAGGGTTCAAGACCAAAACAAAAAGGCAATTCTGTAGATAAAATTCTGCCATCATATTGTTTACATCATTTCAGAATGCCTTCATTTTCCTGCTGTCCAAAATACTATGAAACAAAGTCCCCTTTGCTTCACCATATTCTAAAACAAGTATCTGGTATATTTTTATTAAATTTACGCAATTTAGCAGGGGTTGTGTACGTATGCATCACACTGAATTCACTTTAAACTTCTACTCACTGTCTTCTTTTGGGCCTCTTTGCATGCCTTACTCCAGTCTTCAAAAGACTTGTCCCCCTCCATATCAATCCTCCATGCATTCAGTATTGACTTAGATGTCTCATGAGAGCCAGAAACAAGCAAGTCATACAAATAAGAAATTAGTTTTTTTTATGATGACTGTTTCCTAGGATCGCTAGCTCAAACATGAAAGAGCTGGCATATTCAGAGAACTGTTTTGAGAAACAAGATAATATTTTTGATCTGAAGGTATGTATTTTTTTAAAACCCTTCCAGGCACATACTTGTGCATCTAATTTCCCCGGTTTGAAGTTAACATTGCCCCAGACAGGGCTAAAACTTGTAGCAGTGGTTACACCCGAATATTTCTGAGTGTCAAACCATACATTAATCATATTCAGCACAGTAGGGTTTTTTGTATTTCTTTCTCAAGTATTTAGGGTCTGCAGAAAATATATACACATGCAGTGGTATCCTTGGATTGACAGAACAAGCCTCCAAGTCTGTCCAAGTAGTAGAATTCTTAGAGAAGAATAAAAACATAATTGACTATTGAGCTGCCCAATAATTCCACCGAAGATTTAGACAGGAGAGTGAGCCCTCTTTGATCATATGGTAGATATAGCAAAAAAAGACAAAGTCTTGAATGCATGTTCCTCCAAATAAAGTTGTTAATTTTTTCTTGAGTTTACCAAACAAAAAGGGGGAGGAGTCTTCCCAAAATAAATAAAGAAACTTGGGGAGTATACTTATCTCTAGAATGTTTATCCTTACAATCACTGATAATGGCATTAAGTCCAGCGTTCTATTAGGGTAACAGCAGCCTCTAGTGTTGGTCATAATTCACTGTGACAATCTTGTTTACCAAAGGAACAATTTTTATATCTTAATAAGTTAAGTGCTCAGTTGGATTGAAACTGTAGGCGCTGGCGATGGGTATTTGTCTCTCGTTGCCACTGAGTAGCATAAGAGAGAAATTTGACTGGTTCATTTGACATCCAGATATTTTCCAGAATGAGGAAAATCTCAAATGTTTTTGAGAAACAAAACAATATTGTCCACAAAGAGAGCTGTTCTTTGATCTAACTGACCCTTTTGGATTCCAAACACTTTGTTGTGTGACCTTACAGCTGTTAGCTAATGGCTCAATTTCCAGGACAAATAAACATGGTGAGAAGGGTGATCCTCGACAGCACTCTCCAGAGATACATTACTGCATCATACACCAGGTGGGTATCACCAGCTAATTATGAACATTGTTAAGAATGTGGATATCTTTGTAAAAAAAAATTAGGGGCTAAATAGGGTAGGATAAAGAGAATTTAGCCGCTAAATTCTAGACACCGAACTTCAGCCAGGTTATGGATTTTGTGACTGAAGTTACCAAAATCATTTGAGGGGGGAATCAGGTCATTCAGTCATAGAAAGTGTGTAGCCTTTTTGGAGAAAGAGAGCACTGCTTATGGGGCCAGTGTTTTAGAGAGAAAGCATTTGATGTGATACAAGTGCTTACTGCAGAAAACTCAGGGATTCAGATTGTCTCATGCAGTTGAGGGGTAGGGGCTAAACTGTGTTTGATCTTTACACGCAAATGACCACATTTTAGCTTAACTAACCCTTTCAAAAAGAGCTTTTCACATGTTTGTTCAAATGTGGCATTCTTTCCTGCCTTGGATGAGATGTGCAAAGATATTCCTAAATGCAAGAAAATAACTGAGAAGTCCAGAGTCAACATTGGAAAACTGCAGCAGCAGTTAAAGGACAACTTCCAAGATTTTCAAGCTATTCAGCCTCAAGTGGCGTTATTCAAAGACCTCTCTTTACTAGTGCCAGCAAGCAACCCCCAAAGTTGTTGCTTGAACTGTTTAAACTACCATTTGAGAGAGCAGCTTATAAACAATGAAGCACATCAAATCAAAATAGTGAAACAAACTTAGAGATGAAACTCTAGTTAAGCTCATTCAGATTGCATGAACAGACACTGACACTGAAAATCAGTCTACTGTACACCAGCAGGAGAGACCAAAGGTGTCTCTTTAAAACAGAACTTTATATTGATTGACCTATAGGTGAAGTGTAATATGAAAAAAGTGCATGCTTTTTTGAAACTTGGAGTGGAAGTAGAAACGCACTTTAATAATTAAAATTAGTTGTTGCACTAAATGTTGGTGTTTACCTTTGTGCCATTATAAATGATGATTTCTGAAAGCCTGCTGCACTAAAAAACATGTTTTAATACCTAAGGAATGTGGATACTTTGTTTCTGCCCTAAGATCATTAATGGGTAGAAGCATAAAATTATGGAATGCATGTGTGATGCTGTGGAAGTGCATAGTCACAATCTGGCCCTTTGGTAGTAAGGATAAAAATATGTGCAGCCCTCTCTATCATCAAAGTTACCCATCCCTGGCTTAGACCATTTACCAATTAATTTTTTTTAATCTCTTAAATAAATTGATCAGGCTTAGCTTTGTAGCGTTATGTGATTTGCCGTGCAAGTAAGTATGCTATGCTTGATTACCTTGAATGTCCCTAGCACTGGTTTTATGTTTTGATCATGATATTTTTAACTCTGCTTTTTTGCAGAGAAACAACAGAGAACTTAGCTAGCAATGGCAAATAAGTAAAAAAATACTTTTTTGGATCTTTGGTATTAATGGTATTAAGAACACAGCCTTTAAATCAAACATAAAAAAAAAATTCAAAAAACAAAGAAACAGTAGAACTCCATGGTTGCATACCTCCACTGTGGAATAACACGTCTATCTGACATTTCCTTTTAAATTGAGATATAAACATTTTATTATTATGCTACAATTTATTTATATTATGTGAAATGTTTGTTGTTCCATGTTATATGCATTTGTGGACACTGATAAGGTATGATATCCAAAGTCAAAGTCAAACTAGGGAGAGTAAAAACGCACAGCAAGCATACAGTCCACAGAGAGAAAGAAATTAAAGTCAAAGGAGTGTTGATTCTTTTTTCAATCCTGTCAGAGAAGCTAATGCAACTTTTGGATGCCAGCTCCCTCTATAAGGAGACCAAAAAGAAGAAGAAATCAGTTCTACCTGTCAGTCAATAAGCATTTCAAATGACCACAAGATATACAAGATGACCAGCCTTCTTGTGAAGAGGAATGTTTTGCAATCCATCATCAAATCAAAGAAGAAGTAGGTTCTACGTCTTTGTTTTGTTCCCTTACTGCTTACAGCGGTGGGAAAGAGAGCACACAAGCGCAGAAAGGATTGTCGAGGATAACAAAACATAATGCAGTTGTCCCTTTTAAATTTTCTGGGCTTTAATTCAATTTTATGAGTGAGGCTAGCCAGGAAAGGTTTCACTTCTGTTTAGATGCTATTTGCTGTAATTTACATCTCTGCCATGCCCTCCATGGGTAGATATGCATTTGTGAACGATGAAGTTACAGCATCTCTACAGGACCATTTTAAGAGAACAGACTGTAACATGCTAACAAAAAGAACAACATCAATTTTGACAAATGTACATCAACCGAGACTGTAGAGAGACCTGAACAACACCCAAGATATGTGGCAAGTAATCCACAGCATCACAGGCAACAAAAGGAAGCATCCCCATCATGTTTAAGGCCACACTGGCAGATACACTGAACTCGTTATGTGCTTGCTTTGATGTCTCAACAAAGAATCAACTGTAAAGTCAATTCAAGAGGGTGTGCTACTATCAGTATCCACAGTGGGTGTTAAGAAGTATCCTGCTAAGAGTTAATATGTGCAAACCTGACCTGATTAAAGCCCCAGCCATGTAAAAATAATGGTAAATGGACTGCATTTATACAGTGCTTTTCTTGTCTTCAGCTACCCATTACACAAGGCAAGTCAGCATTCATCCATGAACATATGCATTCACACACAAAAGTCAGTTAGCTTCTATAAATGCCAAACTGCTCATCAGGAACTCATACACACATATTTAAACCCCAATAGAACAGCCATCTCCTGAGCTACAGTCCTCCCAGAAAAAGGTTGCCAATAATGTGCTTTTCAATTTATCGATGCTAATAGAAACATTTTAATGTGTCACTTTCAAAAGAGAGCATTCCCATCTGCTTCATGACAGCCATAATTGCACCTGAACCTTACGCAGTGTGTAGTTTTCAGTTTAAATGACCACAGCTCAAGCACTCACCTCTATTCTTATCAAGTGTTTTGAATAAGTAGTGCTTAAGAATAAAAAGACAATATCCCAGCCATCCAGAAGTCACTTGCTTGCATTCAGAACAAACAGTGGATGCCATCTTCACTTCCCTACACTTAGGTAACATTCTGACTGAAAACTGGCATGGGCAGCCCAGAAAAAGAAGGCTCAGCAGTGGGTGGTCAAAAGAAAATATCCACCGCAACCACAGCCTGATCACCTTGCTGCCATATGGCAAGAGACACAGAAGTATGCTGTCAAACCATATAGGGCAGCTTTTTCCTCAGGCCTCGAGACTTTGCAATGTATCATCAGTACTCAAATATAAAACACTAACTTTTTATGAAATTACTTTATATGTATTTTTTTAATTAATCCATTTATAAAATTACCTGCTCTTCGCAGTAGAGTTATGAGACTAGAAACTAATGATAATAAATTAATCTTGTATTGATTGTCTCGTATATCTTGTAAGTTTGATAATATTGGAAACTTATTTTAGCACAGGCCCTGGTTAAAACCTAATGACATATTTTAAAGAATATATACATGTGTATACATATAAATATTTTAACTGATTTTTTTGTTTTTTCTTATTATAAAAACATTTAAATCTGACAAGGTTTTCTTTTGAACATAGAAGCATTAACATGTGAAAAACTTTGTTAATTTATAGTAAAGAAAGTAAATATAAGGAAGAAATCAGGTCAAAATAGATTCAGAGAGGGAGGTGTTTTGCGTCTTGACATTGGACACCGACATCCCTTTCTACGGATGTCAAAAAGCAACTTGTGTGACGGCCTCCTGCCTCTAGGGCCTGCTGTTGTGTTCTGTGTTCCCTCTCTTGTGTTGTCTTGACTTTCCCTGCAGGTCGTAGGTGGGGCTTGCCACACCTGGGTGGACCTGGCCAGTCCACAGGTGCATAAGAGCTGGTACTACTCCTCACACACTCTCTGCTCTGCGCTGGGCTGCTCTGCTCTGTTCTGCTCTGCTCTGTGACCTACCTAACTAACTAAACCAAAA
>JAPZDT010000003.1:189383-199861 GCA_029814675.1 Acanthurus coeruleus | reverse complement strand
GTCACTGAAATAACTTGAAACTGACAAAAGTAGTAATAAATAAAAATTTACTGAAAATTAACTAATGAAAATCAGACATTGCTTTTGAATTGTGGTTCAACAAAATCATTTTAAAAAACAAACTAATGTAACTAGCCTGGACAAAAATGATGGTACCCTTAACTTAATATTTTGTTGCACAACCTTTTGAGGCAATCACTGCAATCAGGCGATTCCTGTAACTCTCAATGAGACTTCTGCACCTGTCGACAGGTGTTTTGGCCCACTCCTCGTGAGCAAACCGCTCCAGCTGTCTCAGGTTTGAAGGGTGTCTTCTCCAGACTGCATGTTTCAGCTCCTTCCACAAATGTTCAATAGGATTTAGATCAGGGCTCATAGAAGGCCACTTCAGAGTAGTCCAATGTTTTGTTCTTAGCCATTCTTGGGTGTTTTTAGCTGTGTGCTTTGGGTCATTATCCTGTTGGAGGACCCATGACCTGCAACTGAGACCAAGCTTTCTGACACTGGGCAGCACATTTCGCTCCAGAATGCCTTGATAGTCTTGAGATTTCATTGTACCCTGCACAGATTCAAGACACCCCGTGCCGGATGCAGCAAAGCAGCCCCAGAACATAACTGAGCCTCCTCCATGTTTCACAGAAGGTACAGTGTTCTTTTCTTTGTATGCTTCATTTTTGCATCTGTGAACATAAAGCTGATGTGACTTGCTAAAAAGCTCCAGTTTTGTCTCATCTGTCCAAAGGACATTCTCCCAGAAGCTTTGTGGCTTGTCAATATGCATTTTGGCAAATTCCAGTCTCGCTTTTTTATGATTTGCTTTCAACAGTGGTGTCCTCCTTGGTCGTCTTTCATTAAGTCCACTTTGGCTCAAACAGCGACGGATGGTGCGATCTGATACTGAAGTACCTTGACCTTAGAGTTCACCTCTAATCTCTTTGGAAGTTGTTCTGGGCTCTTTGGTTACCATTCGTATTATCCATCTCTTCAATTTATCATCAGTTTTCCTCTTGCGGCCACGTCCAGGGAGGTTGGCTACAGTCCCGTGGACCTTAAACTTCTGAATAATATGTGCAACTGTAGTCACAGGAACATCAAGCTGCTTGGAGATGGTCTTATAGCCTTTACCTTTAACATGCTTGTCTATAATTTTCTTTCTAATCTCCTGAGACAACTCTCTCCTTAGCTTTCTGTGGTCCATGTTCAGTGTGGTACACGCCACGATACAAAACAGCACAGTAACTACTTTTCACCCTTTAAATAGGCAGACTGACTGATTACAAGCTTGAAGACACCTGTGATGCTAATTACAGGACACACCTCAGTTCAACATGTCCCTATGGTCGAATCATTTTCAATCTTTTCTAGGGGTACCATCATTTTTGTCCAGGCCAGTTTCATTATTTTGTTTTTTAAAATGATTCTGTTGAACCACAATTCAAAAGCAATGTCTGATTTTCATTAGTTAATTTTTATTTATTATTACTTTTGTCAGTTTCAAGTTATTTCAGTGACCATTGTGGATTTTTCTTATTTAACAGAAGGGTAGCAACGATTTTGTCCACATGTATATGTTGACTGTAGACGTTTGGTATTATAAGGGACCATGTTGATGTGAGTGTGTTCAACTTGGCATATGTGTGTTTAAAAGAAATTGTTTTACATTTGAAAGAGAGAGATAAAGAATGATACCATTATTTTAATTTTTGGTATGATGAGTATCGAGCCGGAGTCACAATTTGTCTGACTGAGTTTAACCTTTAAATACTAGAAAAAGCAGAAAACAACTGCCCTGCCTCTGTCCAGATGGTTAAAAAAAAAGGTTCCTATTAACGTCTCCAATCCTGGCTTATAAAACTTTGGACTCTGGTTGCTGTAACTGTTCACAAATAGGAACTGTTAATCTAAATGCAACCAGCACAGTGAGAGTGTGTGCAAATGCCTGGATTCTTGTTTTCACAATGGGTTTGAAATTTTTAATTACAAGAAAAAGAAATACTGCAAAAGTATTTAACTTCAAACTATCTGCATATTCAAAGAGTTGAAACGCACATGCATGCTACAAGAGCAATATAACTCATCACCTTTACCCTCCAGTCTTAAAGTTGCATTATTTTTTTCTTTTTTATAAGCACTGACAGCAGCAGTGCTCATTTGGTATCCTGTAACCTGGTAAATGTAAGTTCATTATTTGCTCTTCTTCTTTCTCTAATTCCACGCTGTTTGGTGCTGGTCAGATGGGCTTGTCAAAGCTTTCTTGCTGAAAACATTTTTCCAAGAAATCTGAAATAACGTTGATGAAGGAATTAGGTCCAGCTACAAGGTATACTTGCAAGTTGAAAAACAAATCAATTAGTTGAAATTAGATTATGAAGCTCTTTAGAAAGCTAAGAGACCCCGAAAAATTTATTGTTCTTACAACCGTACCTTACTCATTTCACATTCAACCTAGTTTCAGTGTAATAATTTAGATTACTCCAGCTTTACACCGATACTTCTTTGTAATTGATCCAATAAGTCCCTGAAGTTGCAGACAGTTGAAGAAATTATAGAAATATAACTTGGAAAATAATAGATAAAATCATAATAACTATGGCTTCTAAAGCCTTTGTCACTTTTGAGTGCATTTGCTGTAACAACTAATTCTCTTGTTTAGCTTGAGCGAAAGTCTCTGCCGGTCAGGACCAAAATACCAGTAAACATCTGAGCATCTGATGCTGTTATTTGAGTTTGAATAACTTCAATTTATTAAAGTATTACTTGTAAGCTTTTACAACTCAACAGCCATAAAAGGTGTCCAGTATAATTTAATATAATTAAGCAGAGTGAAGAACAGCACATGCTTCAAGTCTCAAAGAAACTGCCTCTTCTCTGATGCATGTATGAATGAATGGAGGTCTGGCACTCCAGCAGCTGAAATTCAATCCTTCTCAGTTCATGAACACAAAGCAAAAAAAGCATTAAAGGTTCATGTTACACTGCAATTTAGCCATTACAGAATCATTACCAGGTATTAGTTTAAGCATCAATCATTTTCATGTGAGTGAACATGAATGGTGGATTTCCCTGGTTGGCTCCACAAAACCTTGTTGGTTTTACTCAGATAATGGCCTACTCAAATAACACCGAGATACATATTGACCGATCAAGTCAAATTCTCCTGTAGAAATTGACTGTGGGCACTGACACAGCTGATTGTCACCAGAAATTCTAAAATGCGGAGACTTCCGGTCGGAGAATCATGGAGAGGGCAGCGCGATAGAGCGGCTCCCGGGAAAACCGAAGAAATTACAGATTTACCCCCATTCAGCTGAGTAATATAATTACCATACATCATGAAAAGCGTATAGAGGAGGTAAGACGGCTAACGAAGCCCCTGCTGTTATATAAAAGTCGGGAAAAGAAAGGACAAGAAGTTACAGCTAACTCTATGTAGCCATAAGCTAGCGAGAAAGTGAGGATGAGATGGCTAGCCTAGAAGTGCTACTAGAAGAACTGAGAGAATTCCGCCAGGAAAACAAAGAACAATTAAGGACTATCAAGGAGGAAATTAGCAAAGCGAATGCAAGAATGAACGAAGTGGAGGAGCGGTTGGAGAAAACTGAGGAAAGAACTCAAAACACGGAGGAAGTGGTAACTGAGCTGCTTAAACTACACGGGAAGCTGGAGGAAAAACTAGTGGACTTGGAGAGCCGTTCACGGCAGGAGAATGTGAGGATTTATGGTGTTCCGGAAGGGTATGAGAAGGACTTGGAGTCGATGATTACATTTGTGGAGACTTTACTGAAATAGGGGCTCGGTCTGGATGATCATGGCGCAGACCTGCAGATAGAACGAGCGCATCGGGCGCTGGGACCGCAGCCGCCGGAGAATGCATCGCCACGTTCAATAGTTGTCAGGTTTTTGAGCTTCAAAATGAAAGAGTCACTACTGCGCAAGGCTTGGCAACATAAGGGTTTTGTTTGGCGCGAAAAGCGAATAAATCTAGATCACGACTACCCACCAGCCATCCTTAGAAAGCGCAGAGAGTATACGGAGGTTCGGAGGGCCCTGAAGGAGACCGGGGTCCCATTCCAGACCCTTTTTCCAGCGAGACTGCGAGTGAGATATAAAGAAGGGCCCAGAACCTACGACAACATAGAGGAAGCTACTGAAGACATGGCCCAAAAAGGCTACAAAATAAAAGTCATCAGATCACCTGACTCCCTGAAGGAGCAGATCGAACGGCTGACCTGGACTAGGAAGGAAGGGAGAACACAGAAAGGCGCCTCCAGCTCTTCAAGAGGAGAAAACTACAAAGAGAGGCTTCGGACATTCAGAAGAACATCGCCACCAGCTCCTTGAGATCAGAGGGATACATCGTTTTTCTTCCTGGGGTACACCTCTCAGAGAAATCTACACAGGGCTGAGTTATGGATGATGGAGATACAAAAGGTTTGTCGGGGTCCATTCAGCACAGTGCTGCTGCCACCTGAAGGGCCCTCACCAATTGACTTGGGAGGACTTTCCCTTTTGGGCTGTCAACAAGAAGCTCAACAGGGTCTAGTTAGCAGACCCCTGCTTGGAAGCTAAACTTGTTCTGCTATTCATTGTTCAGAAAGTATGTATGTTCTTGTTTTATCTGTTTGTATTTTGTTAGTTCCAGTGGGCTTGAGGGGGCTCTCCAGTGTCATTAGCAAAATGGATAACATTACTTAAATGGAGAAGACACAGCTGAAGGTGGTTTCATTTAATATAAATGGTATACATAGTCTGATAAAAAGATGGAAAGTCTTATCTAAACTAAAGAAAGAAAAGGTACAAATAGCAATGTTGCAGGAATCTCACTTAGATGATTCTGAACATGCCAAGCTGAATAAGATGGGATATAAATCTGTGTATTTTTCCTCCCACAGCCCGGGGAGGCGAAGAGGGGTGGCGACTTTAATATCAAGTACCCTGCACTACGAGCATATTGCAGAATATAAAGACAAGGAAGGTAGATTTGTTTTAATTACAGGAAGAATTGACGGCATCCTGATAACTCTCATTAATGTCTATGCCCCACCTGGTAGCGACTGGTCTTTTTATAAATGTATTCTTGAGCTGGCAGTAACAAAAAGTCAAGGGATATTGATATGTGCTGGGGACTTTAATGTAAGATTAAACCCTAATTTGGATTCATCTAATGGAAAATCTAACACAAAAAATGTCAGTAAAAGAATCAGAAATATGCTACAGGAAATTGGATTAGTGGATGTATGGAGAGATAAGAATCCAACCAGTCGTGATTACACGCACTATTCCCCTTCATACAACGTATATTCACGCATAGATTACTTTTTTATGTTTAAAAATGATGTTCATAGAATAGAAAGTTGTGAAATTGGCCCGAACCCCATCTCAGACCACAGTCCAATTTATATGTCTCTTCTTCTAACTAAGAAAAGTAGATCCACTTTCTGGAGGCTTAACACAAACTTATTAAACAGTACGATTATTAAAAATAATCTGAAAAATGAAATCAAAAGATACTTGGAAGAAAACAACAATGAAGAGGTGGGGCCACCAATACTTTGGGATGCTTTAAAGTCGGTGATCAGGGGGAAAATAATAGCGATTGCCGCAAATGAAAAGAAAATCAGAGAACAAAAACAAAACAAATTGGAGGAGGAATTATAGAAACTTCAAAAGTAACATTCCAAAACCCTCCAGGAGGCAACAAAAACTAAAATTAAGGAAGTAAAGAGAGAACTGGACGAATTAAACACACAAGAGATACAAAAGAAACTTCTCTTCACAAAACAGAAATATTATGAAGCAGGTAGAAAATCTCTTAAGCTCCTAGCGTTTAAATTACGAAAACAACAATCAGATAGAAGTATTTACAAAATACGAAACACAAATACAAATAGTGTTGAGGTAGGATTGAAAAATATTCACATATGCTTTAAAAATTTTTATCAAACCTTATACTCCCAACCCAAATTGAACAACGAACATCAGATAGACATCTTTCTTTCCCACCTATCTCTCCCTACAGTCACAAGTGAACAAAATAAACAGTTAATATCAGAGATAACTGAAGAAGAACTAAGATCGGTTATTGGAAAATTAAAAGGAGGAAAATCCCCGGGAACGGACGGTTTTACCTCCGAGTGGTATAAAGAAATGCAAGATCAGTTAGTCCCTACTTTATTGAGAGCTTTCAACTGCGTGTTGGAAAAGAAAATAATCCCTCCTTCATGGAGAGACGCAATACTTTCTGTAATTCCTAAAGAGGGGAAGGACAAGTTGAATTGTGGTAACTACTGCCCAGTGACTATAAACACCAGTGAAACATTGACTATAAATTGTTTACTGCCATAATTTCACAGAGACTTGAAAAATTTTTACCTGAAATAATACACAAGGACCAGACAGGCTTTATCAGACAGAGACAGACTCAGGACAACATCAGAAAAACATTACAAATTTTGAATCATGTAAGACAACAAAAAATACAGACCACTGTACTGAGTTTGGACGCAGAAAAGGCATTTGACTCGGTTAGATGGTCCTTTCTGTATAAAGTGCTGCATAAATTTGGATTTCACCAGACCCTGATTGATGTAATTGCTGCATTGTACGACAGACCATCAGCTAAGATAAAAATTAGCGGAGACCTATCAGATTCATTTACTTTGGAAAGAGGTACAAGACAGGGGTGCTGTGTTTCGCCGCTCCTCTTCGCCCTCTTTATAGAGCCATTAAGCCAGTGGATAAGGCAAAGGCCTGACACAACAGGAGTCATGATGGCTTCTGGTGAGCAAAAGTTGTCCTTGTTAGCAGATGATTTACTGTTAACTATAACAAACCCATCTGAAACCCTGCCTACATTAATGGAGATGATTAAAGAATATGGTTTATTGTCAGGTTACAAGATTAACATTAATAAGACTCAGGTCTTAACATTGAATTATAACCCACCAAATAAAATTAGGAATTTGTATAGATGGAACTGGGAAGCAGAATACATAAAATATTTAGGTGTTATACTAACCAAAGAATTTTCCAGGACTTTTGATGCCAACTACGGTCCCTTAACTTCAAGGTTAAAAGCAGACATACAAAGATGGAATGTGATCCCTTATTTGAATCTATACTCCAGAGTTGAGTCAGTGAGGATGAACATTCTTCCGCGCTTGTTATATTTATTTCAGTGTTTACCAATCCCGATTCCAGAAAAACAGTTTGTAGAATGGGATAGGTTAATATCACAATACATCTGGCAAGGGAAAAGGGCTAGAGTAAGGTACAAGACTCTGCAATTGAAGAAGGAGAAAGGTGGGCTGGGTCTTCCCAACCTACAGGACTATTACCTTGCAGCTCAACTAAGACCATTAATCTGTCTATGCTGTTCGCAATACAATGCTGGATGGAAAGACATAGAGGGTACATCAGTGGAAGGAATACCTCTCATATCTGTGTTAATGGATAAAGAATTACAAGATGAGCTGATGATACCACGTGACTCAATGTTATACACAATGTTGGACTCTTGGAAAAAGATAGTAAAAATTTGTCATTTAGGTAACCAGATTAAAATGCTCAGGGGGTGCGCCTTTGACTCGGCTTTCAAGCCAAACAAGAATGATGGGAGATTCAAGGGATGGATCACAAAAGGGTTAACCACCTATTATACATTTATCCAGAGGGGGGTGTTTCGGAGTTTCGAGGAACTTCAGAGGTCTAATGGGTTGGAAAAGGATGACTTCTACAGATATCTGCAGGTTAGATCCTATTTTAATCGAAATCTACGAGAAACTTGGGAAACAGCTGAACCAGGATTCTTGGAAGTGTTTTTGTCATTGTTGAAATCAGGTTTATGCATTAAAGTTGTTTCCAAGCTATATAATGGTATTCAGTTGTTTAAACAGGGCGACACAGACTACATAAGGAGTAAGTGGGAAAAGGAAGGAAATTTGACTATTTCAGTTGAAAGCTGGGAAAAGATTCACAAATTTCAATGGACGACCTCAAGCTCCAACTTATGGAGGGAATTCTGTTGGAAGAACATTGTTCGATTTTTTGTAACCCCTGCCCAGAAAAAACATCAAAGCAGTGGGGACACCTGTTGGAGACTATGTAGGACAAACAACGCAAATCACTGTCATATCTTCTGGGATTGTCCAGTGATTAAACCATTCTGGGAGAAGCTGTGCGAACATTTAAATAACATTTTCACTGAGAAAATTCCTTGTAAGTGTGAAGCCCTGTACTTAGGAGACATTGCATATGATAACTGGACTCTGACAGATAAAAAACTTTTGTCGATGCTTCTGGCAGCAAGCAAAAAGACAATCACGAGAAAGTGGTTGAAGACTGAAGCACCTACAATTGAAGAATGGATCGAAATTGTACAGGACATTTACATTCTGGAGAAACTGTCATTTTCTCTAAAGGGTCAAAGGGACTCATTTTTCAGGATCTGGTCAAAATGGACAGACTATGTAAAACATGTAATTTCTGTGAACTGAATACGAATGTTGTCATGCTGTTGTGAAATTACTGTGGTGATATACATTCCTGTTTTGGTTCATGTACACATACACACTTTAATATGTGTCTTCCTGATGTGAAAAGAAATGGAGTAAGCCCTCTCCCCTACCCACTTGTTATATTTGTTCTGTTACATTGTTAAAACTTGGATTAGCAATTAATATTATTATATCCAAAATTGGGTGGACTGTGTATTGTTCTCAGGAGAAAATTTCTGTCCACTTGCTTTTCCAAATAAACAATAAATTATAAAAAAAACAAAAAAAAACATGCAGTGATGCTATACTGTGGTGTCTCCCGTTATTGCTTAAGAGTGAACCTCTTTCTTAACCAGGGGTTGGCAACCTTTTTGACATTGAGTGCCAGGTTAAAATTTTCTTGTTAATGAGCATGCCATGATCAATAATAACTTAACATTGAATTTAATTATGACACATCATCCACAAACATTTCCAACAGACCTAGAAATCTATTCCACCCATATAGGCCACATGCAAAAACTTCTGAAAGATTTTTTTTCTCTCAGTTATCAAAACATAAATCATGCTTTCAGTAATTTATTTAAAAAAAATTGCACTGGGAGGAAAGACCTGGAGAGGGCACATCTAATTGATTCTGTCTTATCTTTCTGATCTTTGAAAGTCTTCACATGCTTTGTCTCAAAATGGCACTTAACATTTGAGGTTTGGCAGACAACATTTTCAAAAAATGAAGTGAACACAGCATGGTTCTTTATAAAAACAAAACCAAAGTCTTCTGTCCATGGGGGCTGAAATGTCCTAACCTTGCTTGCTATCTTTCTTTCTTTCTTTCTCTTCTTCTCTTTCTATCGCTAGCAGTGCTGCCATCTGCCAACCCATCTGAATGGGCCATTGTGGGAAATGAGAGCAAGACAGTGGCCATGTGTGAAATGTGGGCAGGAGGTTGCACTGTCAATCAAGCTTAACAGGACAGGTTGCACATAAAGCTATCTTGTTTAACTGGTAATTTTAAATGCTGCTGAGAAGGTACTGCTTATTGCCAGTCTGCCAATAATTATGCTGCAGCATGCCATTGGTGGCATGTGTGTCTTAGGTTGCAGATCCCTGTTCTAAACTAAGTTAAACTCCTCTTGTCATCTTTTCTTCTATATATTTAGCTTCATATGCTAAAAAAATAAAACTCAACAATGACATACAACACATGCCTAAGAGTATGTGCTTATGTCCTAGTATAGATACATAAGAGCACTGCTGTGGAGCAGTGCGAGATTTAATGACAAGGTCAGCTCTTTAGCAGTCAAAAAGTGGTAGCTATGTAACATTATATTAATTTGTGAGTCTGTGTGCATATTTGTTTACTAGTGAACCATATACTAAAATAATTTAGTTTTTTTTTTGTTTTTTTAGTACAATTCTGTCTAAGATTAACTAAAAAAAAGTAAGTAAGTAAGTAAGTTTAAAGTAAGTGGGTTTATGGCTTCATTCATTGAAAAATGGCTGTGTTGGGAATGGATGCAGTTAAAGGTACAGCGCATACTGCCACCACAACTGAGCTACATTTTTTTAGAACAATTTTTTTTACTTTTTATTTGGAAAATATTGTCTCTACTGCTGAAGGTGGACACTTGAGGATTTCATCAAACTGTAAGAGGTCAGACTTAGGGAAGAGTGGAGAGGCTTGATGTCATGATGTTATTATTGTATTTTCTATTTTAGTTTTTTTTGTTTGAAAAGTGCATATGAATATGGCATTTAGCCATAAGCCACATGGCATAAATAATATTTGTACAAAAAAGTTAACTGTGCATTGAAAAGTTAATCCATCTTCTACTTAGTCATTATGACACAGTTTAAGAGAACACACCTATATTACAAAACATAGCCTGTGAATACAGTTGTACATTGTCTTCTGTGGCTTCAAGGGAGCTTTCCAAAGTTTGAAAAATTATTTCTGATGATGATGTCATTAGGATACCTCAG
>JAPZDT010000003.1:142460-153233 GCA_029814675.1 Acanthurus coeruleus | reverse complement strand
GGCATCAGTACCACTCTCTGCAACTGGATACTGGACTTCCTCACAAACAGACCCCAGTCAGTTCGGATCGGCAGTCTCTCCTTCTCCACTCTGGTGCTCAACACTAGAGCCCCCCAGGGCTGTGTGCTCAGCCCCTTCCTGTTCACGCTGTACACCCACGAATGCAACCCCCGACATGGAGAGAACCCTATTGTGAAGTTTGTGGATGACAAACTTCACAATAGGGTTCTTGGGAATCAACATAACAGAGAACCTGTCATGGACTTCGCATATCTCTGCCATGGTTAAAAAAGCTCAGAAATGGCTGTATTTCTTAAGGAAACTTAAGTAAGCAAAATTCACACACCAAGTTCTTGTCAACTTCTACAAAGGAGCAAAAGCATCCTGACTAGAAACATCACAAACTGGCATGGGATGTGCACGGCCCAGGACAGGAAGACTCTGCAACGAGTGATTAAAACTGCCCTAAACATGGTACCCATCTACCAAGCATCAGTGATATCGGGTAGGTGAGGTGCCTGCGCAGAGCCAAGAGGATACTAAAAGACAACACCCACCCCAGTCACAGCCTGTTCACCCTGCTGCCATCAGGCAAAAGATACAGAAGTATCCGCTGCCCTACCACCAGACTACAGAGCAGCTTCTTCCCTCAGGCTGTGAGACTACTTAATGCACCATCTGCACTCTTCCATGTTTAAATAATTTTAGAATGATTATATTATATATTATTATAATATAATAATATAATTATAATTTTGTTTTTTTATACAATCAACTAATCAATTGAGGGAACCCCATTTTAATTTCACTATACAACTTAGTTGTATAATGACCAATGAACTATCCTTGTATCCTTGTATTCTTGTAATTAGACATTTAAATGTTCACATAGACACATGAAATTTGACATGTTGATTACTAAACATGTATAAAATACACCAACTGACGTTTAACCAGCAATCGCCCAACGGTTATATCCGGTAAAAACCGTCGGTCTGTCTCGGCCGAAGTGTCTGATTAGGACAATAGTAGCTTGCGGTGTCCGGTTGTGGACACATCTACGTTACGTTAATTTACAAGAGCGTTTTTCTCTTACCATGCATGTTGCTTTGTGGGACTTCTGGCATTCCTTGCCTTGAGCAATCCTTTTCAAATCTGGTTTATAGTCAGTTGTTGCCACTCGAAGCAATTCTTTCACATCTGTCTGTCAAAACAGATCCATAAGGTTTTCCCTCCCGAAAATTTGCGTCCAAGGCACACGTGCGTCAGATGAAAATACCGTATTGAACTCAAGCTAAGCCAACGCGCATACACATTCACATTAAAAAAAACACAAACACAAAACTCCACATGAACGTAAGAACTGCATGAAACCGGGCGAAGAGCCGCATGCGGCTCCTGAGCCTCAGGTTGGTCACCCCTGGACTAGACCATTAAGGTCTCAGGACGCAGACTTACTGGTGGTTCCAAAAATCTCCAAAAGTAGATTGGGAGCCAGAGCCTTCAGTTATCAAGCTCCTCTCCTGTGGAAACATCTTCCAATTTCAGTCCGGGAGGCAGACACCCTTTTGACATTTAAGAATAGGCCTCCTTTTGACCTCCTTATCCAATAGAATACGAGTCTTGAATCAAAAAATATCTAGCAGAGCTAAAAAATATAAAAAAATCAATCAACACACTAGATTGCTTTCATTAGAGGGATTTTTAATGCTATGATATTAATGCAGTTACACTGTTTGCAGTAGGTGACAGTAACACCTGATTTGATGTTTCATAACCTTTTTATGTGATTAAAAATGTACAGAATTTTTTGGTTCAAATTTAATTTTATAAATGCTAACAAGGGGACATTGGGAAACATTTTAGTAGAATTAATCTAGCAGAAACAGTTTTAAGTCCACTGTAGTGTATGAAGCTGCTTAAAGCTGCCACTTGGGGGCAGCAGAAACAAGTTGTAATCACAATATTGGAATTTCATGAAGTTTTCAGTTAACACAGCAAGTTTGTTGATTAGAAGATGCTTATTCACACTTCAAGCAGTTCACAAAGCAAAATTAGAATTAACCCTTGGCCATTTTTTTTGATGGTCTTGATAATGTGAGTCCAATTTTTACTTTTCACATCAGCAAAAGTTATTTAATCCATTGTTTACAAAAATACAGAGTCCTGCATCTTCATCAAATTTGGTTTTATGATAAAAAGCTGATTTTTTTTTCACTGTTTCAATAAACCACTTATGGTTAAGAGTTATCTCTGTCTTAGTTTGCCTTAACAGATTTTCTGAGTTCAACTCTCATGGAATAAGGTTTGGGGGTCTGAGTTCCTCCAAAAATAAGACTGAAGTCTGGCTCTCCTGCCTCCTTAGGCCAGATGAACTTGTACCTTCTCAGCAGAGTCACCACGAAGAGGAAGAGCTCCATGCGAGCCAGACCCTCACCAAGACACACGCGAGAACCTACCGGTTAAAATATGAATATATTTACTTCAAAGCAATGATATTTTTGAGATCAAAACTCAAAATCAATCTTTCAGGCTATCTCTTTTATTTCAGTACATCTCGTTACGTACCTGCAGAAAAAGGCAGAAAGGCCTCTGGCTTTACAAATTCCCCTTTTTCATCAAGGAAGTTTTCAGGGTTGAATTCATGGGGGGATTTCCACTGTCCTTCCTCGCTCAGCACTGAGGACAAATTGGGGATCAAAATAGTTCCCTGAAGAACAGATAAACAAATAAGAGAAGGGGCCCAGTAAAATAAACACACATAAGTGTGCATAACACACATAACCCCTAAACAACTGTGCATCCTCTGTCCTGTTGCTTTTCCACCAAATTCATCAGAAATGTAATGATTCAATCTGGATGGCTGTGTGTCAGTAAAAAAGTCTAGAGCATCTGAAATTCCTGGCACAGAAAAAAAAAAAATCTTGATGGATATATAAATAATTTTTTCCATTTTAACAAATTGCTCTTTTGTTTCTTCATTTTTTTTCAGAGATTCTAGGAAGAAGTGCTGGAATTAAAATAAAGCCTGAAAACACATGAAACCTATTAAAAAGCACAGACCAAATTGTGGGAATGTAAGCATGTTTACACACAAAACATTAAATATCTTAATTTCCTTACTTAATGACCCCCTACACTTAGTACACTTAGTTTCTGCTTGTTTATGAAGAGATGAATTCAAATCCTATTGTGTTTTTAAGGTCTACGGAGCTACAGTGTAAATGGTTTAAAAGTCATTTTGACTCATTTTGTACACCTAAATGTAATATTAAGTTTTTTGGCTTAAAACAGAGCCTGCTAGAATTACACTGTGTACACAAGTTACTGGAACACTAAATTCTTATTGTTTTCTTTTCAAGTTCATTTTAAGTTAAAAAAAAAAAGTAAAATTACTGTAATATAACCCCGTTTCAATATTCTTGTCTTATGTTATGCCTACCTTGGGTATGGAGTATCCCATTAGCTCTGTGTCATTAGAAGTGCAATGAAAAACACTGAGAGGAACAGTGTCAGCCTTCCTCTGGACCTCATGAAGGACAGCCTGCATGACAGAGACGTGTTAAAGCCTCACACTGTGGCACTGTAACATCTCAGATATGTAACAAAATAAGATTTGTGACAACACTGTATTTAAAAATTAACCAGAATTACCATTTTGCAGTTGTATGTCTTACCAACAACTCAAGTTGCAGTTTTGATCATTGGCTTTACAGAACTATTAGGAGTGTAATGAGAAATAAAGGAATTCATTGTGAGGTATTAAGCGTATTTATTGGTAGTTTAGACCACTTAATACAGAGGACAGATAGAGAGATTTGTCACATAGAGCAACAACAATTCCCTAAAACTTATAATGAGCAAAACCACTGAGCTTGTAGTGGACTACAGTGTTTTAAATATGGATGCTGCTGAGAAGAAGCTTCAGATTCTGAAATGTGGATCCTGCTGAAAGTCTGCACAATCACCAATTCAGTATCTGACCAAATGTGAAATATGATCTCAATCTCCTTTATTGTTCCTGAGTTATGGCTTTAAATAAAGGCAAGGATGTATTACGATGCCACAGTGAAGTTGGATGTAAAAGGACATCAGTTCATAAGTTTATTATTTTGCTACTAAAGTTAAATCAGTTAATTTTGGAGTCCAGGTAGGTTTTTGCACCTGATGTGATCAAAGTTTCTCCTGGCATTAAATATGCATTCATGAGAATGGAAGAAACTTGAGGTCCCAATGACCTTGACCTTTAACCATTTACCCCTACAGCCAAATCAGGTGGACAACTCATAAAGAATTATCATGCTTCTGGCCATAACCAAAACAAAACAGAGTGATCGATTTCTATGTGAAGATAGGTTTCCATTATACCTGGATATAGGGCATCTTGTTTCTGTCTTCAAAACTGGGCTCATCCTTCTCACCCAGAACTTTGTCTATTTCCTGCTGACAGCGCTCTGAGGAAAAACAGAGAGAATGGAGAAGAGGAGACAGAAAGAGTGAGACAGCAATTTGGACAATGCAAGATTTTCTCAGTTCATGTACTGCACCGACAAGTAATCATCGCAGGCTTTGAAAAATTAATGCTGCTCCAGCTCCTTTGCATCTCATGCAGCCATTAACAAGATACCTCTCATGTCTGTATGAGACTTAAAAAGTCTTCCTGAGGCTGGAAAGTCTTTCTAACATGTGGGATTTGTTGTCAAATAGTTTCTTTTGCGCAACAAAGTTTGGTTAGGTTTAAGATCCAAAATAACTTGTCGGCTGCATAAAGAGAAAGGTTGCTTGTTTTACACATTTCACTCTTTCTATAGGCAAAATGAATTAAGTAGGAAATTATATGAAATATATGAAAATATGATGTCTCTTAAGCGGACACTGAAATGAACCCTGTATGACATCTTTTTGACAAACCTGAACTGTGTCAGCAGATTGAAGGGGAAAGTGGAAGTATTTTATACTGTCTTGCATTCATGAAGGTGTCCAATGTGATATGAATCCGTTTACCTTGTTGCTGTCTCTGGCTATTCTCTCTTGGTGAAAAGTCCTTGGATCACCACAGTGTTTAACATTCATTCTCTGAGTATCAGTTTTCATGGCAATGCATAGTTGTCAAGATATTTTACCTAAAACCACAAATATCAGCCTCTTGGTGGTCATAGAGGTTAAGTAAGATACGATGTCTGGGAACCATTAAAAAATGAAAACGTCTGTGCAAAATTTCTTTCTCAAATAAATCAGTTGTTGAGATATTTCAGTTCTCTAGACCGACTAGCTGACAGACTGACACATTGGCCTCTAACATAGCCAAATAAAGTGGAGACTGAAAGATTACAGAGGGTCATACCCTGTATCTCTGGATAACTCATTAGGTAAAGGAAAGCAGTGAGCAGGGTGTTGGCAGTTGTATCCGTCCCAGCAAAGTGAAGATCAAAAAGTAATGCACAAAGCTGGTCTTCAGAAAATGTTGAGCCATCATCTCCTCTCTTTGCAGGAAGAGCGAGCAGAAAAGAGAGTGAAAAGAGTGAGTAAACCAATTTTATTCTGTCAAACCCACTGCAGGTAAAATGTCTTTCTAGCCATCAACAAGCTAGTTTACACTTTTGCTTTTTGAACAGCTGCCTATTACTGCAACAAAGAGAAACAGACCTTATCCAGTTCATCAAGGTAGCAGTCTATGAAGTGCCGTGGTTTATTAGGAACTCTGGTCTTTTTTCTCTCAGCCAATACCTCTGAACGTCGATGATACGCAGACTGACAAGATAAAGAAAAATGTTTTGGTGAAGAAATAGGTCTCAAAAGTTTCAGAAATATTTTGAAATGAATATTTCAAGATTTCACATGATTTTTTCTTCACAGCGATGCTTTGCTTTCCAAAACTGATTTCTTTTTGGTAATAATGATGAATGTAAACCCCAAAAAATCTTGAAACAGCCATGTGTATATACGTGTGTGTGTGCGTGTGTGTGTATATTTTTATGTAGTTAAAGCAAATATTTTACACATTTTACATAATGTAATTTCAAAGACATATTGATATTTCAGGAGACAGCATTTTAAGGAACACAATAACGCACAAAAAAAAAAAAATTCACAAGAACTAATTTCTAAAGAACACAAGAATATTTTAAATACTGCTTGACTTTGTGACTTTCTGATATTTCTTTGCTATAATTTATTTTCTTTTTTGTTGTTAAAATATTGATGTGTTTTGACTATGCAGCCTTACAAGGCTGCTAGCTATCAATTTAACTCGAAAGCCATAACAAATTATATGTATTTGTTTTGAGGTGAATACTTCACAAAAAATACATTGCACAGCTCAAAGACTCTCTGGAAGGGCAGTGGCAGATTGCGAACCAGGGGAATAGACTCATAAATCTGTACAGGAGAGAAAAATGGAAAATTAGTTTAAAGTTTTAAGAAGCCTCTTTCTTAGCATTTCCATGTAACAGACAATGAGAAACACTTTACCGCAGATCTTAGTGGCAATCTGATGACGATTAATTGTTTGGTTTGTGAAAATAACTTTAAACATCTTATTGAGAAGTTCCGTTTACAAAAAAAATGTGACTCACCATAGCCCAGGGCCCATTGAATATTTTAGAGCTCTCCGTGAAAAAGCCAACAGAAGACTTCATGAAGTCATCGTCATAGTTGAACCGCTGACCAAACAGAATTTGACAGATGATGTTGCAGGCTGCATTGTGGAACAGCATGTTGGGATTCATGGTCTTACCTGGCAGAACAACACGATACAACATTGATTTTTTCGACATTGCTTTGACCTAAAGAAGAATCACTTATTGTATAAATCACATTTTAAAAAAATCTGATGTCCATATTTAGTCAGAGAGAGATTTTGCTTTGATTCTGCTATCCATCTGTATACTGTGCAGAACATAGCAGAACAATATTCTGTTCCTGTCTGTCGGTGAAAAACAGAAGGAATGAGTTATGTAACACTTTTTTATGCTTGTGGATTAATGTACCGACACTCTGCTCCAATAGTGTTATGACATGATTTATCTCTCCCATGATCCTTTTTTCCATGGACTGTTTGCCCAGACCAAAATTTCTCAGGGTCATGAGACCAAAACGCCGGTGCTCCTTCCAGCCAGGGTTGTAATCTGCGAGAATCACTCCAGGAGAATTATCTGCATGCAAAAGGGTCAGCTTAGAAATTAGATGGAAAAGCACATTTACAAATATATGTTTTAAATTCATTTAATACATTTTTAGTGACAACTTGTAATGTCCATATTATTAACACCAACTGCTCGATTAAAATAAATTGAAATTAAATTTTACTTTTCTTTTTGGATTTGAGAGATAGTTTGGTCACTTTTCAAATAAATATTTTTATACAAACGTGATGACATGATAAAATACAGTACATTCACTTCTTTTTGAACCTCTAAAAAACAGTTGTCTTTATTTGTGGTCCCTCATTTTTGATATCTGCAAGACAGACCCAAAGTTTTGATCACCTTTTTAAACCATAAATTGTACTTAAAAATAAATAAACAAACCAATAATATACCACAGCTTCTCACTTTGATGCTTGATGGACATGTTGCCAATAAGTTCTCTGTACTTAGTGTAAGGATCTAAATTTGTCTTCTACTCATAAAACCACCAGATGGCACCATAACTGTGGACTTAACATGAAGACGGTTTGAGAATATGGTGCTATTACCCGAAGAACAATTTTTCACAGTCTCTCTTTCATATCATTTTTTTGCACTGCCAGTTTACTCAGTGGTAACAAGTAACTAATTATATGATCTCCGTACTTGGGATAATTTTGTACTTCATTTGAATATTTCCACTTGATACTGCTTTAAACTCTTACTGCATTACTTTCAGAGAGAAATGTTGTTCTTTTGACAGTACTAATTTATTCTGTTTAACTCCGCATTACATATTATTTCATTCAAAACAATGAGATGGATGTTAAAGTCATTGTCCTAAAAAACCCCCCCAAAAAACTTACACTTAAATTCTGCAAACTTTAAAATACTGCATACATACTGCCCTCTGGTCATACCCTTATTTTTTCCCTAGGAAAAAGATCTATATTATCCTACCACTCATTCACATGATAATATAAAGGAAAATAACAGAAACCATCACTGATTTCTTTAATATCCACTATAGATGCATGTGTGTAATCAACACAGTTGTTACTTGTAAATACATAGACATGACAGCTGGTATATTAGAAGGCAAAAGAGGAGGCTTTATGTGTAGGAGCCTAGATTTTTGTGCTATACCACGAAGTGTAATAAATGACTTTGCGACATGGCTATGTTACCAGTTACATCAAACTAAAAGGGCACAGGGTGACAAGAACACCATATTTATGCAGAAATCTGCCTGCAAAGACAAATAGTTGCTCTGTACCTTTTACGATTACAGCATGATTAACCAGCATATTTTGGGGTCGCCCAGAGAAGTCTGCAGCTTTTTTGACCAGGGCTTCTTTTATGGCCTGCAGCCCATTGATGACCACCACAGGCCTGGAACCAATGAAAAAGCTGTAGACATTACCATAGCGTTTGGCCAGCTGGGTAGAGAGGACACAGTAGATTGTAACCACTAGGGCACAGGTGATTTCTCTTTATATACACAACCATTAGCCACTGACATATCTGAATTATTCACAAGTTGAAGTAGTAGTGGTAAAATGAGTGATCTTTTAAACCTTTTAATCAAAGATAAATACAAGTCGCTCTATCCGCTATAAATTGATAGCCGACTGTGCACTCTTTTGCTGTTATATATTTGTGAAAAAGGACAAAACTAAGGTAGAAGACTCTCCTATGATCATTACCAAGCTGTATTACATGTCCATAGCACAACAGGTTGGGCTTTCAGTCAGCCATGGTTACCGGTTGTAGAAAAATTTAAAACAGAATAAAGAGTCCCTAGTCATAGTTACAATGTTCGACATAGTATCAGAAAATGTTGCTTGCTAACTCGGAGATTATTGACTAAAGCCAGCTATGTTAGCTCTTTAAGTTTGTCTGCTTGCATTGCACACTTGCCAGCGAACAAGTAACTGATGCATTTTAATATTTGAGACAGAAATGTATTAAGTAAATCAAAAGTTTTTCTGATCCTATTCTAAAAATGATAACAATAGGTATCATGTTAGCTCAGACAAAAACAGCAGAAACACAGAAAAACACAAATGCAAAAAAAAAGACAATTTCTAACTGAATGTATCACTCTATAGAACACTTAATAGCTTAATAGCACTCTATAGCACTTAATTCAATTTTACCCTCTTAAGATCGTCAAGGGGGTTTTCCGGATGGAACTCCAGCAAGTTTCCAAGAATGGGAATGGGTCGGGGACCTGGAGGGAAATTTTTGGCCCTCTGGGTCTGAGTGAGGTGCAGAATGAGTAAAAATACTGCAAAGAATAGTGCCACGGATGCAATCATGTTGAAGCAGTGAGTCTGATGTGAGTCTCCTCTGCCAACACGATATCTTTAAAAACACATACAACCTTTGCACAGTCATGTGACCTGCAGAATTGTTTTATAAGCTTATTCTCCTGTTAAATTTGATCTGATATGAGTATCTGCATTTAGCAGTTGATAACACTCAGATAAATTGATTGAGAAAATTGTCAGAAAAACATTTTTTTGCAATAAGTACCATTAAGAAGGACGACTGAATAAGCATCATCTATCAAAATCAAACTGCATTTCTTATTTAAAAAATGCTCAGGTAGACCTCAGAAGGATAAAAAAGAACCACAAAGCAAAAGTCAATAAAAAGATACCAAAACAGTAAAAAGACACAAAATGTCCTTGAGAGACCATGTATAGGCTAACAGCCACATTATTATAATGAACTTAAAAAATATATGTATGAAAAAAAAATATCAAGTGGCAAGAATCAAGAATTACAATGAATGGACTGTTAAACTAACACAAACCAGCTCACACAGAAACAGTAAACATAAAACGGGTTTTATATTATTTTATTATGACTCATCCGACATACAGTAGTACAGAAAACACAGTTTAGGTTGTTATAACATTTGTTGAAATAAAATAGGAATTGTCCTTGAGAGGCCACAATAATGATATGAGCTTGTGAAATGTATGGGTGCCTACTCCATTTTGTTCTGAAAAGATATAAAATAAACAATCTACCTATTTTCTTATTATCTAGATATACAGGATACATAAAATAAATTTTATGTTTAAAAACCCTTAATACATTCCCAAATATAGTCCACTTGTTGGAGCCAAATATTATTCCTTATTTCCCTGTCCACATTAAAGACACAGCAGTAGCTAATTAATGTTCATATTAAAACTAGGGTTTGGACTTTATCGCATTAATTACGATTGATTAATTACAAAAAATATAACGCGACAAAAAGATAACGCATTTAATCGCAGTTTATTTTTGCACTCCAAACACCGCGGAACGTTTCGCTACCACCTCAATGCCAAACATGTTGCAGCTAGCACAGACAGCAAAACGACAAAAAATGTTGCTACTCGTGTCAAATATTGATATGCGATAAATTAATTACAAAGCCTCTAATTAATTGGATTAATTTTTTTAATCGAGTCCCACCACTAATTAAAACGCTATGAAAAACCCAATTATATAGTTTATAGATTCAGAAATGATTCTTTATTAAAAGAACAGTGTAGTTCAGTGTGGTGCAGTGTCGTCAAAACTGGCCTGATCCTTTCCTTCCAACACCTTGTCTATTTCCTGTTGACAACGTTCTGAGAGATACAAC
>JAPZDT010000002.1:25133408-25144531 GCA_029814675.1 Acanthurus coeruleus | reverse complement strand
TACAGCTTTGTACTGTGCACTGAAGCACACACATAAACATGTATGGAAGAAGTTGTGCTTGGTCACACACACACCCACACACACACACACACACACACACACACACAAACACACACACAGAGTGTAATCAGTGATCCCTGCAGTGGAATGTGTTTTCGTTCATGTGCTGGTTCAACAGAACTAGTTGGCCTTATTGTAATGAGGCTGAACACACACACACATATACGAACACACACACACACACACACACACACACACACACAGAGCTTTCTTGAGTACTTTCACGCATCTGAACTGTGTCACTTTAAAATGCTTTAACGTTTAGAAAAAAATTGCTTCAGCCAATGTTCTCGTCATGTTTTGAGTAACATCAGAAAGAAAGATGCATCAGTTTTAAGAGTCGTTTCCTGCTGCCGGTGCAGTCAGACATCGACACTTTTCACGGCAGAATAAATAGAAGACAGCTGGAAGCCTCCGTGTCAAAGAGCAAATTACTGAAGTGAGATGAAAAGCATCATTAATACTTTTCATTTGTGATAAACCCACCCCAACAAAGGAAAAAGCATAAAAGCTTGTAAATCCTGCAAAGATTCAGATTCAAAGGCACGTCACATCTTAAGGTATAAGTTCAGTATGTTTAAACAAAAGTTTGGTGTTTGAACTCAGATATTTAAGACATCAGCCACTCTGAAGCTTTTCGTCGTTTCGCATTATCGGCTCCAAGCGAGGACGTTTCCCCTCAGCCTCTGTGACCTGTGAGCATTCACGGGGTTTTATCAAACTCTGATTATATTCACATGTTGGATTCGTCTGTTATCGAAGCTGCAGTTACATTTAACAAGGAACAACATGAGTATCACAAAGGCAAAGAGGTCGTCAAGGGGTGACATGATCTGAGAAAAAAGGAGAGAGAAAGAGATGCAGACGTTTGTTGAAGTGCTGCAAGGTTGTTTTTCTGTATGGAGCTACTGCAGCAAAGCCTCATGGGAGCTGTAGTTGTTTTCTGTCATGCTTTTATTTTTGATCGTATGCGAATGTGCTTAAATCTTACCTGCCGTCGCAGACGTAACCTTTCCCAGGATCTTTTTCCAGCCTTTTAAAGGACTGAGTTCAGTTATTTTGGTCTTCTGAGTTCATCACATGACTGACTTACTGCACTGGAAAGTCTTTAAAGGTCTTTTTTTTTAGTTTTTTAATGTGGTTTTAAGAGAAAAGAAAACTCTGAAAAGTGCCTCAGGTTTGACAAAAACACTCTGCTGCTATCAGGAGCTGCAGGATAAAGGAGCGCTGGTTTATTCAGGCGCTGAGGGCCAGATAAGACCAGAAAGCTCTATCAAGGTTTCTCTGACTCTCTGTGAAGAGTGAAGGTTGGTCCGGACTTCATGCACATGTGCCTCAAGCGTGCAGTTTCTCTTTCTTTATCTCAGATTAAGACATGAATGTTATCTTTGTGCTTTATGAAAACATGATGAGGTCAAGTTTGGGTCCTTACGTTTCGTCCTCTTTAGTTAAAGAATCAAAAGCAAAGGATTCAGTCACAGAAGCACGAACATGAATAATGTTTGTCTTCACTCTGTGGTGATGTAAAGACTCCTGGAAGTCACTCACCTGCCACCGAAAGAGACCTGAAATATGATATTTAAAAGAAAAAATCAATGAGACTTTTCTTTTTAGAGTGTTTTTTTTTCCATTTTTACAGCCACCTCATGTTCAAAGAAATGGCAGCTATGCGGACGGTTGTGAAAAGCAAGACTGGAGCTGAATAATCTTCAGCCTGAAGAGAAATAACGTGCACAGGAAGATATTGATATTAAACGTCCCAGCTTGTGTCATGTTGTTTCTTTTCCTGACTGTTTGAATGATCAGCTCGCAGCCTGCAGCAGCCTTTGATCACCGATTTTAATTAAATGTGAAGAAAACCTTTTTATGATTCGTGAAACATTCCCAACCGTCCTGTTGTGTCTGCAGACCAAAGGGTCTCACGGCGGCCTTTCATCAAGTGTCCCGTCAGGAAATCAATAAGCTGGTGTGGTTGTGCTAATTACAGCCTGCGTCTCTTCTGATTTGTTTGGAAACACGTGAAACGCGATCCTCAGCCGTGTTTCATCTCTCACCTCGACTGAACACCTGCCGAAAGGAAACAGGTTTCAAAACAACAACTGTGCTTGAAGCGAATTCACAGAACCGGCTGACGTCCGAGGTTGTTTCAGTAAAGAGTAAATGAAGCATTTTACGCGGCTTTAATTCTAGTTGTTAGCTGATGAAAAATGGCACCAGCGTTCTCCTTCCTTGCTTGAAGAAGGACATTCATGTTCAATATGTGACTGAAAAGTTTGTGGCCTGAGGTGGAGGGAGATCAGGGATGCAGCTTTCGTTTCATGCACGTGCAGTTCAACCTCTTCAGGGATCAAACACACAGTTTAAAGCTCATAACTTCATCAGACTTCATGCAATCTTCTCTTCCCACTTCTTTCCACCATCCTGTAAGGGGGGACACCCTCCCCTGGTGTTTACTAGCTGAACAGCATGCGATGTAACCAGAGCTGTGTAACTCATCTCCCTCTACATTTGGCCACAGACTTGTCAATCACTTCTTATACTGCTGTTCTTATTGGGAACTAATTGATAGCTGACTGCTCTGCCTTCCCTCTTTTCTAATTTTTCTGTCCTTTTCCTCTCATCCTCTCTGTTCTTCCTGCTTCATGCTTCGTGCAGCAGTGTTTCACTCCCAGGTGAAGGCTTGTGTCCGAACGCTTCGTGTGTGTTTGTGCAGATTTGCATCTGTTGTGTTTTGTTGTTTCGCCCACTTCAGAAAACATCTGTGAGGCTGAACACCGAATAGTTAATAATGTCATTTTAGTCGACTGTAATTTCCATATTTTAGTAATTACAGTTGAATTAGAGTGTATTATTCCTCCTTTATAATATTAAAATGCCTCCTTATGCTCATTTATTATTAATGAAAAAGAAGCACAGAACATTTAAAGGCCTTTTAGAATGAAAGGAACCCGATCGAGCATCTCAAGGTCCACTTACTGGCTTTTCCAGAGCTTCATCAGCAGATAGTTCACCCAGGTGTCATTTCCAACTCTCACACGTACCTTTTCTCCCTTTGATTGCTGTCATTCTCATCGGTTTGTCGGTGTTTTAGCCGTTTTGTCTCGTCAGAATATCACTGCAGCCTGTTTTCACTGTGTTTCGTCGTGTGTTTCAGCGTGTAACTGCCACCGCCACTCGTTCGACTGCTACTACGACCCCGAGGTCGATCAGAGGAGAGGAAGTCTGGACATCCACGGACACCACAGAGGAGGCGGAGTCTGCCTCAACTGTCAGGTGACCGGCACTCAACTCTGTTTCATTACACTCCTCCGTGTCTCTGCCAGTCACGTTTCTGGCACGATTAGATGGATTCATGTATTTTATTGTTGTATCCTATTACTTTGCTTGAGGTAAAAAATGCGTCCTGATTGCAGATAATTTAAATTGGATGAATATTTGAAAGATTTTTTGAATAAAATTTGTAAAATGAGCATAATATTCAGCATAAACTTGGTAATCAAAATCTTTTTTATGTGTCTTTTTATGTCCTAAACTTTCTGGAGTAATCAGTATGTGATATCACGTCTGGTTAAAGTGGTGAACTAACTGTCATGGAAACTCTTCACGCAGCATCACACCACCGGAGTCAACTGTGAGCGCTGCATCCCGACCTACTACAGGTCACCTGACCACCCCATCGAGTCCCCATTGGCCTGCTCGCGTGAGTCACGACTGTCTGTCGAATCACATGATCAGACAGAAACAAACAATATGTTTTTCGGTCCTTTTCTCACCTTCATCCACCTGTGTTCCTCCTCCTCCTCCTCCTCTCCCTCTGCCTCCCTGCAGCCTGCGACTGTCAGTCACAGTTCACGGACGGAACCTGCGAGGATCTGACCGGCAGATGTTTCTGCAAACCAAACTACTCCGGAGAGAACTGCGACTCCTGCGCCAGCGGCTTCATCAACTTCCCCGACTGTTATCGTGAGTCGCAGCAGCAGCAGCAGGGACCCCTCACATAAAAACTGCATTTAAAAGCATCCACCTCTAAAGAAAACAAACAGAAACGTTTCTAATCTTTTCTCTCTTTGTGTCTGCAGCCGCCATCCCCACCTTTCCCTCCAACAACAACAACAACGGAGAGGCCAAACCAGCAGGAGAGATCATCAGTGAGACTCTCTCTTTCTGCCTTTGTGTCCTTTATTTTTGGTTTTTCTATGATTGTGTGTGTTTTCCTTTTGTTGCATGTGGATCCTGAATTCATAAATGAAGCAAATGAATTGTTTTCAGTTCAGAAATCTGATTAAATTAAAGAAACATTAAAGAAGAATCTGGAAACAGACCGATGACAGACTCGGACTCACGTTCCAGTCTGAATCTGCAGGTTCTCATGTTGTTCAGTCGGATGTTTGGGGGAGTTTTGGGAAAGTCAGTGTTGTGTGAACAGACTTTGAGTGGAATGTGATAAACTGGACCAAACACGTGTCAGTTCAGCATCTCTTCAACCGTCTGCTGTGGTTCTGCTCACATCAGCCGGTTTGTGTTTGTTTCACTGAGAGCAGATCAGTTTGTGATTCTCATGACTCGCTCTCATAACAGAAATAACTGACCAGCTCTCTGCTGTGTTTGTTTCCAACACCTGTTCGCAGGTTAAACAGACTCCATCGATAAGTAAACCAGTTTATATCGTGTGTTTTCAGACTGTGAGTGCAGTGCAGCTGGAACCGTGGACAACTCCTGCAGGCCGGATCCTCGGACTCGGACCTGCGTCTGTAAAACTGGTTTCACTGGTGACCACTGCGACACCTGCGCTCCGGGTTTCTATGGAGCCAACTGTCAGGGTGAGAGATGAGCACATGCGTCAGGGCTGCAACTGGGGATTATTTAAATCATAAATAATAAAATAATCTGCCTGTTATTTTCAAAATCATTGATTTCTTTAGTCTGTAAAACATGAACAGTCCGAGACCAAAGTAAAAGCGCTGAAGAACAGAACTAAGATGCAACAGAGCAGGAAAAAAATCACTAAACTTACTTTTGAACACAAAAAGCCAGGTGTGTGGAGGACTTTGGAGAGTAAAAGGATTAAAAATTTGGATTCTTGTTTAAGTTCTTTGCAAGAAAATTATACAAATGTACATTTTTTAATGATAAAACCCCCCTGAGGTTGAGAAGTGTCATCTTTGCAGAAAGAAGTGGCTTTAATTTGCAGCTCACCTGCACATTTTGGTGTTTTTGGGTCTTAAGGTTTTTGCTGCACAAACACTTTTAACTTGGAGAAATGAAAGATAAAGAGGGAATATTAATAACAAAAGCAAGATGGGGTCTCAGCACCAGAAACACTGCTTAAACCCTTAAAAAAGATGTAAAATCCATGCAAAAACTGTGAAATCCAAGTATTAAGTTCTGAGAAGCAAAATAAACGAAACTAAAAAGTGTTATTTTCATTTAAGATCTGTTGATTTTGGTCCAGGAAGCTGCTTTGTGAGTAGAAATAATTGTTAGGTGCACGATGCACTTTAAAAACGTTGCAATATTTGGTTTAATGACCTGACCTTATAATCATGAGCTTCGCAGCGTTTCTACAATCCGACGCTTGAGTTGAACAAATCGAAGCCTGTTTGTTTTTCTAACATGCACACAGACATAAATACAGACGCACCAGCAGAGTCGGGAACTCCAGACGCTTTATTTATACTTCTGTTTGTTTATCCTGTGTTGGTTTACCACCCAGGAGCAGCCTCACACACACACACACACACACACACACATCTGAATAAACAGCATCCCACTCAGCTGTTACATCAGTGTGAACAGTTTAACACCTTTCTTTTTGTCTGTGAGGCTGAAAAACACAAACATCTTTAAATAAAATAAAATAAAAAAAGACCCATTCAGGCTTTTTTTTCATCATTTATTTCTCTTGTTGTCTTTCTGTTTTCAGGAAGTGTTATTTATCACCTTGTGTGTGTGTGTGTGTGTGTGTGTGTGTGTCCCTGCAGCCTGTCAGTGTTCAGGTCCCGGCTGTCTGGACGGGTCATGTGACTTGGTGACAGGTCACAGCGTGTGTCGGACTGGTTTCCAGGGTTACCAGTGTGACCAGTGTGCGCCGGGCTACTTCAACTACCCGCTGTGCCAGTGTGAGTCACCTGTGACTTCTCTTCCTCTCCTTCTTCCTCTCCTCTTCCTCTCCTCTTCCTCCTCCCAGTGGTTAAAAACTTATATTTTGACCTCTTGATAACATCTGAGGATATTTTGTCTCCTTCAAGTAGAGTTCCCGTCTGTTAATGTGCTTTTTATTATCTGTTTGTCTGTTTACAAATCTCTCTTTTACCGTAAAAACACTTAAATAAAAACAGGCCGTTCTCCATTAGAAGTGACTTCAAACTGCAGAGAGGAGCCAATCGTGTGTGTGCAGTGACACGTTATATGAGTGAAAAACAGCTGGGATTGTATGATTATATCACACTGTCTGTCTGTCTGTCTCTCTGTCTGTCTGTCTGCCTGTCTGTCTGCAGTGTGTGGTTGCAGCACAGTCGGCTCTCTGCCTGAAGGCTGCGATGCGTCTGGTCGTTGTCTGTGCAAACCCGAGTTTCAGGGTCCTCGATGTGAACAGTGCAGATCTGGATTCCACTCCTACCCCAACTGTCAAGGTTCACACACACACACACACATGCACACACACCCGCACACACACACACAGAAACGTGAGCAGAAAGTCTGATTGAATCACTGTAAAAACAGAAAACTGAAAGCTGTGCTGCTGGACTGAACACACATGGAGAGACGAATGGAAACACTTAATTTTACGCACCTTCTCATGAAGTGTTTTATTGCCTCGTTAAATTTTATGAAGCTTTATTGAGATTTCACCTTTTTATTTTGAGGTAGAATAAATCCAGCTGCAAAAATAAAGACTAAAAAAAAGAAATATTAAGGTTACAGAGTAGAGCTAGAGAGAATTCTTGACTCCTCTGGGAAACAGACCGGAGTCGTTAACAGGTTTTGCTCATTTGAAACCTGAACTGGGTTGGAAATAAAAACACGATTTATTCTCCTCCTTCAACTGACTGCAGACAAATCTATAACTTCATTTAATCCCTAAATTTGGGAGAAAAGTTTAGATTAAACTGAAGAAAAGCAAATAACAAGAAGGTTTCTCACCTCTTCTCTCCTCAGTGTGCAGCTGTGATCCTCGCACCTCATTGGACACCAGCTGCACCGCATCAGGTCACTGCCACTGCCTGCCCAATTACAGCGGGGCGTCATGTGACCAGTGCGCTCCTGGTTACTATGGTTACCCGAGCTGCACACGTATGTCGCTGAACTTCTGTTGCACCTTTAACTCCTGCTTTGTTCCTGTCTGTTTCTGCTTATTTTGACATATTTACCCTGATTCTGAACGTGGACAAAATAATAGAAACACCTAAACTTATTGATTATGTGTTGTTTGGAAAGTTTATTTGATTACCAGGGTTTGTTTTGCAATGTAAGCTTAATAATTAAGTATATATCAATCAATAGAAGAGATATGTGAATAACTGGAGTGTATAACGCGTTCGTTGCAGCCTGCCAGTGTTCTGCCGAAGGCTCCCACTACACCAGCTGCGACCAGGTGACCGGACAGTGTGTGTGTCTGCCGAACGTGGCGGGACTCAGGTGTGACAGCTGTGCACACGGCTCCTACGGCTTCCCCACCTGCAGAGGTAATGACACACACACACATGTGCACTGAGCACACAAACAAGGTAAACACAGGCGTGTTCTGCGTCTGTTTAAAGTGATGGAAGTAAGACGGGACAGCTGCAGATCATGTGACCTACAGCTGATCACACACACACACACACACGGCTACCCCAACTGCTTACAGGCATATATCATTAGCTACGTTTGCCCCCCAGTCCTCTTTAACAGGCCTGTTGTGTTTGTGTTTGTGCTCCCACAAACTACGTAACTTAAATTTTACACCTTTTTCACGTATAAAGTTATAAAGTGAGTTTAGCTCAGTGTGAAAGGAAGCTCGGGTTTGATGCAATTGACTTTGTGATTGTGTCGTTGTGTGTTTACAGCTTAACGTTGGCTTTATATGTGAAATGACAACACATGCTTTTCAAAGATCATAATGGTTCGTTTGTGACAGTTTTCAGTGACACACTGTGTAAGTTACAGGATATTTTGACATAAACAAGTTCACCTGAAACACATTTCAACACATAATTTCTCTTCTTTTTTCTCATTTAAAGCCGGCGCCTGTCACCCTGCCGGCTCTGTTCAGTATGTGGTGCAGCCACCAGTGGTAAGTTTTTCTGTTCAATTGTTGTTTTTTGCTCAAGTTTTAATTTTTATCAGTGGATATTTGAAGTTAATCAGGTCCAAAAGAAAGGATTCTTCTCATGAAGCTGTTAAGAATATGCATGTAAGCTAGACTTCTTGTGTTACATTTAAAATGTATTTATGATCAAACTTCACAATGTTAAAAAAAATAGAGTTCGTGTTGATTTCGTGTTGCAGGCAAAACTGTCGTTCTTTTTCCTTAATGTGAGTTTATTATTTCCATTCTTGTCACATTGCTGTTTGAAAGCTGTTTCTGCTCATTTTCTCTGTGAATGCTGCACACACACACGATAAGACAGGTGCTATTTTTAAAGATAATTCAGTGCAGCACTGAAATAAGCACACACGGGCTGCAGAAACAGATTCATGGGCTTGTTTTCATCCTCTCAGGGTCAGTGTGAGTGCCGTCGTCATGTGGAGGGTCTGGCCTGCGACAGATGTAAACCTCTGTACTGGAACCTCTCCCCCGACACTCCAGATGGATGCTCCAGTGAGATATATCACCGACACTCATAAACACATCTCACACTGGTTTGAATGGAGTAAATGGAGCGAATAAATGATCCTAAAGTGTGTGTGTCTGCTCTCTCCTGCAGACTGTGAGTGTAACATTGCAGGTACCATCAGCAGTGTGGCAGAATGTGCACAGGTGAGCATTTTACACTGAAACCTTCCTCAGACATTAACTTCAGGTCCGTTTTAATACTTATAACAGTCATTTTTTTACATTGACATTTATTCTGTAGTCCCCTTCTGTAGATGTGAATAGCTTTGAGCTTTACGTTCTTCATTGTATCATTCTGAAACTAACAGTCTTTTTCTTGCATCTGACAGGAAACCGGCCAGTGTCATTGCAAACCCAACGCCTGCAGCGGAACCTGCTCCACCTGTAAAGATGGTTTCTACAACCTGCAGGAGCAGAACTACTTCGGCTGCCAGGGTGAGTTTTCATCTGTGCGGAGCGTCAAGCATCACTCTGTCGGTTTCCTCACAAAACAAAAGCCTGGATGCTGTGATGCAGGACTTATGTTTGTCATAGTAACATCTACGTGCGTGTGTGTGTGTGTGTGTGTGTGTGTGTGTGTGTGTGTGTTCAGGTTGCCAGTGTGACGTCGGAGGTGCAGCAGGTCAGTCTTGTGGAGAGAGAAACGGCCGATGTCGTTGCAGACCGAACGTGGAGGGACCGAAGTGTAATCTGTGAGTTTAACAGCAGCTGAAATGACCTGAACGAGATTTTAAAAAGTGTTTGTGTCACTTAGAAACATCAAAATCTTATTATCAAATAGCTTTTATAACATTTGGTCTGAGTGCACAATAAAGGCTTTCCATGTCAGATTCAGAGTCATTTTCACACCAAACTTCAAAATTAAAACTACATTTCCCATAGTTCCTGTTGTCTCATATTACAAAAAATTGTGCTGCTTTACAACTATAAAATGTTTTGGATTCATCAAGTGATAAACATGTAGAATAAAAGGTTATTTGGGGATTTTTTTTACAATCCTTCTTTGTCTTTTTTTATTTGTAATAATAAAATTAAACACAATTGGAATTTAAAAAGATAGAAAGAAAGAAAATACACAAAGCACAAGAAATTAATAACAATAGTTTCTTTTCCAACCAACTTTATTTGGATTAAAAATAAGAAAAAACAGTATGATGGTCTTGCTGAGTAGCAAAAGCTAATGTCCACTTGTTGTTGTACAGTAGTGTTAAAGTGTAGAGGTTCTTTGCTAACAATCTTAAACCACGACACACCTACTTGCAAAGATCAAATTAACCAGAAAATATGCAAAAGTTTATATAGTTAGTTAGCTCAACCACTTTGGGTTTTTGGCTGAGTTTGTCTTTTGTCTATCAGCAGGATTAAAGAAAAAATACTGGCCTTATTTCCATGGAACTTAGTGGAAGTTGTGCTGCATGGGCCAGGAAAGAACCCATTAAATTTTTAAGTGGATCACTGCAACTGAGTACGAGTGGTCGACTGGCCTTGGTGCAGTTCTGCTCTCTCAGAGCGCCCTTCAGGTTAGGTAAAGTGATGTTTGTTCTACAGGTAAAGCCTGCTTACTTTCCATAAATGATTTTTTTACATAGCTCTTCGGAACCCAACCATCGTCTGCCCTCCAGAAACAGTTTTCAAGGTGAGAAAAGTAAATGACTCAACCTCCATACTTATCTCTTTGCATCCCCACCACACACCAGCTTCCAGTTTGTAGCCTTTGTGTGTGTGTTACAGCAGAGAGATTCACGCTCAGCCCTCCTCACCCTACTCTTATCAAGCCCACGCTCGGACATCTGTCAAGGGGTGTTTACCCAAGCAGTGAGTATGTTAGGGGAAATATTATCCTAGTTTTACCTTACCTCTTCTGTCTAAAACATAAACACCAACACTGCGAGGCTGGTGAGGGGAGAGGAGAAGCACGAAGGAAAAAAAAAGTGTAGAGAAGTTAAGTGTACCTGAGAGAGTGAAAGAGAAAATGAGGAGGTAAGAAAATCAGCAATAGAGAAGGAGGAGAGCCAGAGAGGAAAATAAGAAGTAGATGGACTGGAGAAGATAAATTGGGGATATAGAGGTATAAGAGGGACAAGAGGGAAAGGAAGACATTGAAAAAAAGGGAGGGGAGAGGGGAAGAGAAGTGCAGAGGTCTAAACACAACCCTACCCCTAACCCTAAACACAGATTTAGTCACAATTTTAACAGAAATACACACAGTCTTCCAGCGGACCTCAAGCAACAGTTGATTAACCAT
>JAPZDT010000002.1:24411070-24422124 GCA_029814675.1 Acanthurus coeruleus | reverse complement strand
CCGATCTAAAACTAACGAGAGTGAGTGATGGACACGGTGAAGTCCTGTCTGTACACGTCCACACCGTCCTGAGAAAAACCATCTCATCAGGTGAAACAATAAGGGAAAACACCTCCAGGGCTGGACCTCAGCCTATGATCCAAAAGATTATAAAGTGGCTCCTCAACCAGCGAGGGTTAAAAGCTGCCTATATTCTAATGACCCAATAATGAAAATCCAGTGTTGCAATATTCTAAGTTAGTCAGCTTACTGTGTTGCACAAATAAATAACAAGCAATAATTTTTCAGGACTTTAGGGACTTGATTTTACAACCTAAAAAAAAGGCCATTGTGCAAGATGAGCACTTTCATTTTGATATATTTGAGAACATTTTACTCTGCTGATGTAACTTTACCCGAGCACAATTTTAAATGCAGGACTTTTATTTGAGACAAAGCATTTTAGCATTGATACCACTGTGAAGGGGTGAGTATTTGTCCACATATCAGACATATTTAATACTACATGTGGCACTTACAGCTTTCTTCTTCTCTGCATTGCCTTCCTCTGCTGCCATCTGGTACCTTGGGAGGACAAGTTGGGAGACAAGCAGTGAACTGGAGAATATTCATGATCATACAAAATACAGAAAGACAAAGACAAAGTGAGAAGCAGAGGGTCCACACCCAGGAAATTAATATGAAATATTCCTGCTCTTCTCCAAAAACATTAGATGATTTCATGTGTTACGTTCAATCTGGGTGGAAAATCTTCAGCCCACGTTAAGGTCACACAGAGGATACACAGGAAGTGACACGTGGATTTGAACTCTGCCTCTTCTTCACTAAAGACAAGCCAAGTTGTTTTGTCTTACAAAGTAAAGTTTCATCCTAAGAAAACATCTGTCTCACATGTGTTCAGTAAAGTCCTGTATCAACCTGAGAAACAGACTGGTATTTGATTTTAACATCATTAAAAAGCCTCATTTCACATTTTATTTATTTATTTATTTATTTGATATGTTTTATACATTTTATTCATTTGAGCTTATTCAACATCGTCTTGATCTCATATTAAACAGTGAATCTCCGTATCGTCTTAGATTTTAATGTTGATTTTAAAAAAGAAAAAGAAAAGACAGAGAATCAAGTTGAAAGAATTACAATGCTCCTTTAAGATCAGACAGATTTTAATGTAATAAAAGCTCTCTTTTACTTATAAAATCTCAGTATACTGTGCATTGACTGTCAACATACAGGGCTGTACTAACTCCTAGTGGTCAGATGGAGTAAGTGCAGGGAGGAAACATTCCACCATGCACCCACCTTCTCAGTTCACAAATGAGTAACTTGATATGCTGAGTTTTACAGGTGAAGGGGGGAAGCCCTGGATGGTGGTGCACTTCTGTAATGAACCTGCTCAGTTTTACTCAGAGAAGCATGTCAACCAGACACAACACCAACAACATGTGGAGTAACTGGTTGGGGCTGATGGTGTGATAAACACATTTTGATGTAAAAGAGGAAACTAAAACAGCTGAGTGGCAGGAAAAAGCTGTGAGGAAGCCTCATGAACTCATTTCTAAACAGATGCAGAGGAGAAAGGAGGATGAGGTGACGGATAAAAACAGACTGATCTGCTGAGTGACTGCTGGTAAATTATTAAAGTCATGGTGGATGTCAGAGACCGAGTGAGCCATGGTAAGACTTACTTTGAGAAGCGCTCAGCAATGGCGTTGTTTTTACCCCGGGTGGAGACGATGGATAGCTCCTTGGCGGTGACCCTCAGTGACTGGGACGCCCACTGCCTGCGGCTGAATGGAGCGACGGAGGCCATCTTTGTTGCACGTCTGAGCGATCAATCTGTCTTGTCAGCTTACCAGAAACACGCGTCGTAACTCTAAAGAGAAGAGAGGACACAAAAAAGAAGAAGCATGTGAAACAAAATATAAAAAAACAAAACCAAGGCAAATAAGTGCCAGTGCTGAACTGTTGATTTTGCCTACTTCCACCCTGCAGTTCTGCAGCTCTAAAACCGGAGAGGTAAAGCAGAACAGAAGACACACCCTTCCCATGTGTTTAAATTTTTATAACATCCTCCTCACACTCCCAAAAACATGCCATGCTCACCTCTTTTCTCCACACATGTGCATGTTAACACAAGGTTTAGATCAAATGTGCTAGTTGGGCTCTTCTATCAGTACAAAACCTCATCCAGTAATCAATACATTTAGCCAGACTTCACATTTGGATGTGTGTCACTGCTGCAGCACGGACCGGCCCTGGTGTCTGAGTCAGAAAGTCAATAGAGCGCGTCACACGGCCATTGACCATCTGTTCCCTGTGTCACACTGCTCTCACTCAGCCTCCAGGGCGACTACCGGCAGACAAGACAACTGATGCGCCTGAACAGCAAAAAAAAACCCCTCCTGTATAAACACACATGCACTTTCACAACACACACACACACACACACACGTCTCTACCTGCTCTTGTCTTCTGCAACTTCACAGCCTCGAGGCCGAGGGCAAGCACACACACGCAGCAGCACCGTCAGCTTACGACAAATGACTGTCATCTGTGAGTTATACACACTCCGGATGAATTAAACAATGAGGTCGATGAGCCGTTTGGTGACGGCAGAGCCTCCAGGGTCCCAACTCATCAGGCCGACGTCACTCAGCAGGTGGAATATTTGTTACCGAGATAGGATTCGTTAAATTCTACAACACTGTTTCCTTTGTGTTAAATAATCTGTGCAACTTGGACTGTTGTGATGTCGAATCTCAACATTAAATAACTGCATTAATGCTCCAACTAAAGATTGTTTAATTGTTGATAGAGCGGCTGATTACTTTCTTGTCACTTGATTTATCTTTTGGTCTATAAAACATGCCAATTAAAACCTGTGGAAGTTCAAAAAAACTTCTTCAATTTAACACAAGCGATTCACTAAAGCTTTCATCTGAAGAGCCAAACTCAGCAAAATTATGGCAATTATACTTGCATCACATGTAGTGTTTCTTAATTATCACACACTGGAGATGTTGCTTAATTTGAACTGGCACATATATTTCATAATTTGTAAGCAGTTGCTCTCTGCCTTAAACTAATAATTATTTTTATTTAAATTAATTGTATAAATGTCAGTGGATGGTGAAAATGCCCATCAAAATATCCCAAAGGTTAAATGTGAGATAGTTAAATGTTTTGTGGGACCGACAGTCAAAAAGCCTAAAGCGTTCAGTTTAAAAAGATATGAAACAGAGAAAGGCAGTAAGTCCACAAATGCAAATGTTCAGGATTTTGCCCTATAAATGGTTTAAAACACTGATCAATTATCAAAAAAATTCTGTTGCCTGTCTTAATGATTATCTGGTTAATCTTATCTAGCAAATTGTCCATTTACTACAGCTCAAACTCAGAACATCACCACGCTCAGCGTCACAATTGTCCTTTACTAGGTCACATACAAATGAGGGATGATAGTGACTCTGCTGGGACTAAGATTCAGGTCTCCTCTGTCACAAGGTTTAGATTACAAACAAAGCAGCATGTAAAACGGATGCAGACCATGCAAAGCCAGGTTTCAAAGTCCTGTGTCGAAGGCAAGGAGAGAAAAGGCCCTGAACCACAGTATCACCAACGTTCCCTGAGATTATGAGATCAAAAGAAGACTACAAAGTGCTTCAGATGCCTGATTTTAGCATTTTTCAAGTTGAAAAGAATACATGGATGCTTGATTTCAAACTTTAAAGAAACACACAATGAATGAGCTCAGTTTTTCAGCAGTTTTACCTGTCACTTTTTTTAAAAGTCAAATAGGAGACACCAACATCTTTAAACAAAGCTTACCTTTAACTTTACCAGCTGTTTCACTGCCTGACGTTTGTCTGTTTCAGATGTCCACTGCTTGTCTATTTCCTTCTCTTTTCACTTCTCAGCTGCAGCCACCAGTGCTTTTGAGTAGACAGGGAAGTAGGAGGAGTCTCACCACTCCAATGTAAGTTCTGTCAGCCAATAACAAAGCAGCACTCACCTCCACCTGGCAGGTATGAGTGTTCTTCCTCCTGTCCAATCAGCAGGGTTCACAGTGAGCGCAGAGCAACCTGGAGGTATGTGAGCCGAGCTGCATGTGGGCCTCGTGTGGGACAACATGGCAGACGAGCAGCAGGCGGAGGGGGAGGGGGATATCCCACACTGGATTCCTGGAAGCTGAGTGAACTGCAGACTCTTCTCACAGGGTCAAGACTTCAGAGGATGTGACTCATTCACAATCCAGGCTGACTCCGCCGAACGAAGGCGAAGGGGCGTCAGAGAGAAAAAAAATTACATGCTGCATAAAGACACAAAGAGAAATAACCATCTGACCTGTGTAAAAATAAGATCAAAGGATGGGTTAACATTTTTCTGTCTCAAGACACTAACATTCCCACATTTACACTGAAACAGGTTTTACATGTTGTTATGATCCCTTGTGTTTGTACTGGCCGAACTAAAGTTCCTCTTTCTCTGAGTATCCGTTCACTGCAGCTCAGCTCTGGAACACAAAGAGGAAATTCTCAATGAAGGAACTTGATTCATATGGAACCTTTAATACACAAGACTACAGCTCAAAGTGCTTTATGATTCAGTGGCAAAAAGAAAAACAAAAGTTTAAACCATACACACACACGACAGAGGGGAGAAAGTGTTGCTATTTCTAAAACAGTATAAAAACAGTTTCTATTGTAAATATTAAAGCAGATAGCTGTTTGTTAAAGGCAATACTGAAGAGACAAATACTGAGCTATGATTTCAAAGTGAGTACTCAGTCAGCAAGTCTAATATTTAAAGGCAAAGTATTCCATATATTTTGGGTTTGATGGTGAAAAGTAGCATCCCTACAGGTTTTTGTGGCACAACTAATCAGTTTAACTCCAGAATGCTGAAACTTCATATGAACTTCATTTAATCCTTAAAATACATATTTTTTACAGAATGACGTCCGTGGATTGTGTCATCTATCTCTGACAATGGAAAGCGATAATTTGAAAGAAATCCTTTACCAGCCAGTATGAACAGAAACATTAACTAGAGCAAGCAAAAAATCTATTCAAATGTACCTACGGGGATGTGAGTGTTGTTTTAAGATACATTATAAGAATCTAAGAATTATAAGACGCAAAGAAAAATAAACTCATTAACTGTTGTCTAATTGACTTAATATTAACAAGACTTACTTTGCTATTTCAAATTATATTCATTTGTATTTATGCATATTTCATTTGAGCAACCTCTAGTCATCACCTTAAAACAAATTTATTTTTCTATTTTTCCCTTTACTGCCACATTTATTGATAAACTGAGGTCTTCTGGAATTATTATTTACACTCCACCTCTGTTGTGGCCCTTAAGATTTTCAGCTCCATCAGTGTCACATCTCTAACAGTGAGTCAGTCTAATCCTTAACACATGATGGCTGTGATCTTTGGCTGTGGAGACGAGCTGACCCTCCTCACAGAACCTTAGAAATCCCCAACAACTGTACTCGGGATTTCTGAGAAATTCCATCGAACGGCTAAAGTTACTTTCATTTTCATCTTCATTATTATGGATGTTCCGGCAAGTGTTGATAAATTGAGCAGGAAGGTCTTTTAACTTGAATTGAAGTTTACTTCCTCTTTATTTTCAGCACTTGAACAGGGGTGAAGAAGTTGCACAGTGTAGAGGACTGGTTTCATTAACTGTCATTTTGAGCTGCAGCAATCGGAAAATTATGATCAATAAAGAACAAAATGCTTTTTCTTGCTTCTATACCTCAATAAACTTAATACCTTTAAAATTTGTACTGACTATTGGAAATTACAGGACACAGGAAGTAATCACCTTGGATTCTAGGAAACTGGGACATTCTGGATTCTGGGAAACTGTGTCTTTGGGACTAATGGAAATAAGCAGGAGTTGAATTCCTCCTGTTTTTGTTACAGACAGCAGTTGAAGGAGTACTCGAACTTTTACTTAAAAATACCAAAAGTAAAAGTGCATAGGAGTTATCATTCAACTATACTTTCAGTGCCAAAAGCAGAAGTATTATGCAAAGTGGCCCATTTTAGAATAACATATAGGAATAACATATAGGAACATAAAGGATCTGTCCGGTGACTATACAAGATATTACTATTATACATCAACAGCATTTCTGTCATTATCCTACATGACACGGCAACGTATATAACATTCAGCCCATGAAGGTTAGCTTTCTTTCCCAAGGTGTGTGCCATGACCCCCTGGTGGATTATAGAGGTAATGCAGACAGGCTGGGCTATGAGAAAATCTTTGATGCAGCAAATCAGTCAAAATGAGCTTTACAGAGAAATGTGCAAATTTCATAGTTCAAGATCAGACAAAGTTATGAGGCTCGATCTAAGGCATGAAGTCATCAGCACAGATCAGCGTCTGTGTGGTGACTCACACTGTAATTAGGAAAGAGAAAGGATGATCATGAGCATCTTGTCATCCTCTCAAGCACAGAAACCTGTTTCCATGATTGGATAACCTGTTGCCAGAAGATACACCTCAGCTCACTTGCTCAAAATATGGAGCACGCCACTAAAAATCCCTGTTTTGATGTTCAGTTGTTCAAGGATGTTGTTCTGTCATGCTCTGCTCAGTTTAATAAAAATATATACATATATATATCCCCGTCCAGTTTACAAAAGGTAATATATGCTTTTATTATTTCTTGCCTGGTATGTCATGAACTTTATGCATTTATTAATCAGAGCTCATTTCTGATTCCAACTGATACGGGTATTTTTAAACTTAAATTCACTCTAAAGTGTTTTTCATTGTGTCTAAATCTTCTGTTTGTTGTTTTGGTTCTTATTTGCTGTTTTTCTGTGAATCATTGTGTAATCTTGTGTAAATAAAGTGCATTGCTGTGACAAACTACTGACATCTTCCCACACAAACATACAAAAAACCTGTTTTTTAATCCAATAATCGGTCCAATCCAGCTCATTTCTTTGTTCTCATGATTTTCAAAGTTATCCTTTCCCTTAAAGCTCTTAAAGCATCCCTGATCAAACTGGATTACCAGTACTGTTTCCAAATCATTTTTACTATCATATTTATCACTGACTGAGATTTTTTGCACTGTTTTGGAAAATATCCAGACAAGTTCCTCTGTCTAGCAGATTCTCCTCCTTGCAAATAATTTTATACATACAGGTTTTGAGATATCTCTCTCATGACAATTCAAACCAAAACCATCTGTATGCAAAGATAGTACTTAAGGGAGGTGTTTCTTTTGCTTGGATGAACTTGTCCTTTAACTATGCCTGTAAATTTCAGTGCTGAAAAACATTTTTTAATCATTAAAAGGGCAAATAGAAAAAAAAATTACATTACAGTATATATATTACTCAGTGGTAGTGGCTCAATTAATTTATATTAAAATTTGCAGAAAACAAATACACATCAATGAACTTCATATAATTACATAGTGATAGCATGACAAATATATTCACCAATGATGTGAAACAAGATGAGTGTGTCCTTTGTAGAGCACATCTGATTAGATAACCACTGCTTGGTAACCTGTCAATTCATCAATGCTATCAGCTTAGTGGCTCCATCCGCTGGATCTCAGCAGAATAATAATTGTTTAGATTTTTCTGTTAGTTAAATCTTGAAGCTGAGCCTCCAGTATAGACGTTTCTTCATCCTTGAAAATAACAAAACAAGAAATTAATAAAATCAATGTATACTGCAAGATATAACTTTGTACACAACTCTGTTACAATTATGCTGGTTTGCTCCTGTAGAAATAGGCATGATTAGCAGGCTTGAAGAAGCAGGAACCTACTACCATTACACCATTAAGGGGTGCTGTTGTAATGGGACTCTAATCCATTTAAGACAACAGTTTGGAAAGAGGAAGAAAGCAGGACATCCAAAATTAAATTTGAGACTGTGAAAATGCAAGATGCTATTAAAGAAAAATGTGGATGAGAAACAGAGTTATGTTTTATCCACCATTACAAACTGTTAATGCTTACACTTTAAAACTAAAAAAAGAGCAGGCTGGACAAATAACCAAGGCCCTCGAGGGAAGCTGACTTTGCTTGCAGATACAGCTAGTCCTGAAGAGGGAAACTGGTTAAGCTGGTTAGCTACCCACACATACATACCTCGCACACCTTTCAGATAGTGAAGATTACACACATACAAAGAAGATTAAGACATTCTTAAATGTTCAGTGCATCACAGACAGGAAGAGGTTACAAGCTTGCTAGCCTTAGAGTAAAGGCTGATTGCAAGTTCACATTACCACAGCAAGGTAACAACTCTTCATACACAAAATAATGAATAGGACCATCAAAATACATTTTTGTTGAGTAAAGTTATTAGTGACAGAGTTAAAATGAGGCAAGTAAAGTGTGCTCTTACATCGCTGGTGTTTGTGGGCATCTTAAGAGCCAGCTCAGTCCAGTTGGTGGCCTCAGAGATGTTTCCCAGCTCCCTGTGACACTAAAAGTAAAACTTAATGATAAGTGTTTATAGTCCTCACATCCCCAGCACACTGATGAGCTGACAGCAAAGAGAGAGGTAAAAAAAAAATACAACTGTCTGTGACAGCCTTCACACTGATTCTCAGATTTTAGTAATATTCACTCCTTGTTGCTGACCCCTAATCCATTGAATCCTCTCATCTGTTTTTGCTAAGTTCACTCTTGGGACATTTGAAATTCTTGGGTTTTGTCAAGCAGTTTTTCAGAACAGTATCTGGAAATTAAAAGATGGTGTTCTTGTTAACACCCTCTGGTGTTACCAAGGACACCCTGTCAACCCTTTTTTATTCTATATTTGTTTACAGTCACTAGTCTGAATCATGAGAAATCACACTGCATGTTTTAACAGTTCCTGTCTGAACTGAAATCATGGATACAGAAAATAATCAACTTGCATTGCTTGTGAGAACAGCTCTGTGCAGCTGCAGTTACGAACTACGAACTACCTTTCCTGTATGTGTGTGTAAGTCAATCTATTAAATTTTCTATTACATCACTTTGTGGATTCAGTGAACCAATGGTTTACCTTTGCGATGTAAAGTCTCACTGCCTTGGAGAAACCGGGACTGAGTTCCTCAGCCTTAAAATTAATAAAATGCACAAGATAACGATTTAACATATATGAAACATTCTGCCTTACCATCACATGTCCATGTATAAAATGAAATAAAAAATGAAAAGCTGCTAAGAGTGCATAACCAGGAGAACAAAAAGTTAGCTCCTATTTATTTATCTCAAGACATGTGGGTTATGGCTGCCCATATACGCATGTTTTAGACACAGCATGTTACCACAAAGGTCCCTTACTAATTCTTGCCAGAGTCTGCATCTGTTAGTCATTACATCTGTTGTATTGCTTCTTCTAATGTGACAATGTGCACAGTCTCTGTTCAATAAACCGACAAATAAATGAGGTGTAAAAAATAATATAAAATGCAAATAAAAGAAAAATTAGCTGAAAGCTTTGAAGTTATTTGCAAAAGAATAACAAAGAAAAAGTGTCAAACATAACTACAGTGCTGTTCAGCACAAATTCACATAGACTGTTAAGTTGCAGGTTGCTTATTTAAACAAGCTTGACACTCCAACAGAAATACACAAAAGTGTGAGAGACATTCACCACAGGACCCTCCTTCACTCAACTCTTCCATCCAACTGGGTGTAAATATTGTTCAAAAGTTAAATAGAGAATATGCAGAATAGATTATTAACATGCAAAATGTCTGATACCTTGAGGAAGTTCTCAAGGGCGTCATGCAGTGTAGAGGTGGGTGGGCTCTGGTAAAGGGCAGCAGCCGCCTTCTTCTCCAACCAGTCCAGAGTGGCTACCTGCAGAACCACACACATACTACTGCAACAAAAACTTAAGACTCTCAAAGCAATGTCTTCAACTTCAAGTTTGTCCATTCACAGTGATGGTATTTATTTGGATGTTTTGATAAATACGTCTGTATCTGATTAGACCAGAGTCAACAATAAAAGCAAAATGTGGCCCCTTTCCTCACCTCATAGCACCATCTGCCAAGCAGGTAGAAACACACAGGGTCATCATCTTTGAGGGCAACTGCACGGTCCAAATGCTCCTGAGCAGAGACCAAAAAATTCAGTCAAATGCCATACACAACCCTCAAGATTAAAATAATCCCAAACTGAACAACCAAAAAAAGTATTAGCTGAATACCGAAAATGTTAACATACACTAAGTGTTCTGGTATTACCTTTAAAATGTGACTGCTCTTCAGTTTGCTATGCATGCTTTCATGCTGGGAGGTCAGTCCTGTCAGCAAAGCAAACCTGGAGCCGATAACACAACAACATTTTTACATCAACATATATGCAAATGCTCACAAGTTAAAGCAATATCAGGGCTCTCATCTGTAGCCAGACTGGAGACATTGTTGCAGTCTGTTTAGAACTAGAAACACCACTGCAACTTGCAAATACGCCATAGTTTTTTTTAAAAAAGGTCCCATATTATGCCCCTTTTTGAAAGTATTAATAGGTCTCAGAGGTCCTAAAAACATGCCTTTGAAGTCCCTTGTTTATAGCATTCAAATCATGCCCATATACCTCTCTGTTTCACTCTTCTTCTGAATGTGCTGTGTCTGTGCCTGTAGCTTTAAATGGGAATGAGCTGTGGCTGGTCACACCCCTCTCAGAAAGTGCATGTGACTTTATCAACAGACTCAGTTTGTATTGATATCAAAGCATAACAGTCATCATTACAGACGAGTCCCTCCCCTCCTGCTGCTCACTCTGCCTATAAATATGAGCACAGATGTCATTTTATGTTAACTATGTGAATTAAATGGATCGTTTGTGAATATATTTATATCTTGGATGCATTGCTAACTTCAGTTAGAACAATAATGTGAATTCCCACTGTGAGTAAGCATCAAGCTAATGACCTATGTGTGTAGCAATTGGGGAATCAAAGAGTGCTTAGTAATATTTCCTCATATTCAGCATGCAGTTCTACTACAATTGGTTTCATACCAAGGTTTGAGACTTAATAGTAAA
>JAPZDT010000002.1:24326238-24336244 GCA_029814675.1 Acanthurus coeruleus | reverse complement strand
CACACTTAGACGCTTAGAAAACACACTTTGGTCACATCCACTAAAAAAACTTGACATGGTTAAACTTTAGATTTTGGATATTTACATGAGCTTTTTTTCTACACATAAAGGCAGCAGTTATAAAACAAATTTGTTAATTGCTGCCTTTACTTCCCTTTTGTAATTTTGTTCCTAAATAAGATAAAAATCTTTTTTTGTTTGAATCCAGACTTTGCGTTGTGAGACAAATAGAAATATTAATTTACTGAGATGATAAAATGACTGTGCTTTGTTTTTTTTCATGCCAGCAACTGTTGAACCCAATAATGTTATATTTAATGAGAAAAAATACATAAGTATCAATGGAGACGCCTGAACTGGGCCAGTTTAACTCTGAAAAATCGATGATAACTAAAACAAAGAAACAAGTTGCTTAATACCTAAAAATTTCTAATGTGCACAAGATTAAAACAACAAAATCTTTCAGGATTTTGTAATTTAGCTAATTTTCTTCACATATGAACATTCAGATCCTCAAAGCTGAAATAAACATTAAGACTTTCAGTGATAAACTTTGATTTTGTTCTCTTTAAGTCTGAAGACGCCTCGAGTAAACTCACCAACTCTGAGGTGGATTTTGTCGACGGTGCAGCTGCTTCACTCAACACGCCGACGTTATCGAGTTAATAACAACAAACTGATTATCAGTTTTGCCCTCACAGGAACATTATGAACATAAATAATCGACTGTGTAACAAATGTTGTGGAAAAATCTCACAGCGTGGAGGAAAGTTAACATCTCGTCTAAGGTTGACTGTATCAATGTATAACACAACAATATCATTTGACTATAATAATATAATAATATAATATACAACCTCGTTAGTTTATGTTGATTTAAGTTGCTTTTGGTTGATAATATAAGCTTTGTGTATCGCATCAGTCTCGTTTATTTCCAACCTAGAATGTACTGATTTAAAAACAGAAACTGGTTGTACCTGTGAGGAGAAAATAAGCAGAGTGTTTTCAGCTGAAAGTCTTTTCCTGGGAATGACTCTGGGTTTTACCTCGTGTCACTCTGCTGCTGACAATAAACCTCTATGCTTCACCTTGGACCTCTCTGCTGACTTCTTTTCAATACTTTGAATCCTGCAAAATTAAAGATCATCACGAGTTGTCTTGGAAGACAGAGTTTGTGTAATGTTGAGAGTTCGGGGTCTTTACTGGCCCGGACCTGAATGTTTTCTTATCCAACACAAACCTCCTTCACTTTATTCCCCAAACTGAAAGTTCAGAAATCTGTTTGAAGTGTCAGAATAAAAAATGACAGAAACTTTGATTTCCACATTTTTAATGAAAATAAAGTTGACATGAATTGAACGTTGGCAGTTTAGGCAGTTTAAACAGTTTATGGTCTTCTGTTTTTTTTTTTTTACAAAATGTGTCTATAAATATTTTCCACCACTCGTCTCCTCCAGTTTTGCATCGAACACCAGACGCTCCTGTAGTGTAACTGAGTCCACGATGAACAGCAGCTGTTGACAGGTCGACAGAATTCAACATCACAAAAAAACATTTGCTCTGATTTTTTTCATCCGTTTTCCCGCATGTGATGTGAACAAAGGTGGCAACAACAGCTGAACCGTAAACTACACAAATAAAAACTCCCACAGATTCACATGATGCCTCGAATGCAACGCTGCTAAACAACAATCTAACTGATTTAACTTACAATGAAAATTAACTTAGAATATAAAAACAACTTAAATGGAAGACAAACACTTAAATAATTCCCTTTACAGCCTCACAGTGCTCAAATAATAACTCCATACAAAACAGCAGACTGAATACGACAGGTGAGGTTTGAATAAAGGTGTGTGAGTGAAAGTAAATGCTGTGGCACGTTTACAGGTAAACACATACTGAGGAGGAGGAGGAGGATGAAGGTCAGCTGACAGAAAAAAAGCTGCATAGAATCAATATCACAAATCTCTAATGTAGAGAAAATTCTGGAAGATCGTGAGCTGTTTCTGCTCTCAGAGTCTCATGTTCATCACGCTGCCGTGCTTCTTTTAAACATCGTTCATTTTCATCGACGCAAACGAAGGAAGTTCTGATGTTTATTGCCAAAATAAACTTTTCCTTTTAATAGATATCGTAAACAAACATAATAAAGTTTAATATATATGCCTTTTTTTCTTCTGAAGTGTAACTGAAGTGCAAATTGTGGAGTGTGGATTCTTCCTCACTTCCTTCATTGGAGCCAAAGATTCATTTCTGAAGACATTTTGTCTGAAAAGCCAAAAGCAAAGTTGACATGGCTGAACAACATCAGCACTCCTGCTCCAACATTTAAGTGCAGATGAAGCCAAAACCCCCCAAAACAACAAAGTCCCTTTAAAAACAGAAGAGAAAATAATACAGAAGCAAAAAAACTCAAGAAAAAGAATCAGATTTTAAATCCAAAAAATGAGCTGAAACTGCAATTCTGAGTTTAAAACATGATTCTTCATCTGGAGAATTATTAGCAATAAATAAGTTTCAGTGACGGTCAGTTTTTACAATAATAATACAATAACACACTTATACACATTTAATGTAGAAAAATATCTTTACCCTTGTTACTGAGTGACAAAATAAAGATTCAGAGTTGTGAAGAAGAAAAAAGGCAAAGTGCAAAAACAACAGAGGCCTTCAGGAAGTGTCTCTGCGGTCGTCTTTCCTCCAACTCGGCCACCTCTGATCATTGTTTTCTAAGAAAACACCCACTTCATCTTTAGCAAAGTCAGACAAAACGTTTCACTGAGTCCTGACATCAGTTTTTACTGTTGCAACATGGAAGAAAAACAGGCCGCACATCCTGTCAGAGGCCTCTGTTGGGTTAAATATCTGTCCCTTTATGAAGAAGCAAGAACAGAATTAACAATATTTGAGTGAAAAGTAGTTTTCTCTGTATGAACAAGTTCCTTTTTGGTGGTCTTTGTTCCTTCACAGTGCAGACAGAACGAGGAAGTCTTTAGCTACAGCGAGTTCCCTCAAAGAAACATGAATAAAGTCTTTGCAGTCCACCTTAAGAAGCTTCGGTTTAGGCACCGAAATGTTGAAAATCATTATTACTGTACAGAATTTGGGCTTTTCTGTGTGTCTCCATCACGAGAAAGAAAGAAAGTCAGTTCTGAGCCACAAAATGAGAAAAAAAAATGAACTACAGCTACAACTGATGATCATTTTCATAATCAAATAATCTGTTCATTGTCTTGATTACAGTGATTGATGAATCATTCGGTCTTTAACAGAAAGTAAAAAAAGTTAAAACATTTAGATCGTTTAGTCTAAGAGACATTTAGTTTAAAGTCATAGAAGACATGAAAACGTTCACATTTAAGGAGCTGGAATCAGAGAATCTGGAGCTTTTTTGCCCTAAAAAATAACAAATGATCAATCAACTATCACAACAGTGATCGATTAGTTTTCTTGCTCAGCTGATGTCACATCACAGCAGGTCATCATGATGATTTCACCTCTTTCAGACGTTTAAGACCTCAGGAGGAAACACTGGCTGCACAAACAGGCTGCTTTCAGGTTTCGTCTGAGGAAAAGCTCTTAACGATCTCAGTTCAGCCGTTGTGATGTTTTTCAGGGGTAAAGCAGATCGTAACAGACCTGGACTCCTGTGAGTCACAGTGCTCACATGACCTTAAAGAGCAAATGAGAGGCGAAGGATGCAGCAGAAATGTTTCCTAGAGAAGATGTTTGGGGGTCACGGCAGCAGAAACAGAGACCTCAGTGTTAGTTTCATCCTTCAGTGTTCTCGTTGCTTTTCATGACCATCATCACGGCGCTTTTCTCTCCGACCACCAGAGTGAACAACAGTCTGCTGATACTTCAAACCAACCTGTGAGGAGGAGGGACGACAACATGAGAGCGACACAGAGGAGAGGTGAGGTTGCTGGTTTGAATCCCAGCATCCAAGGAACATCTACACTTCAGGTGCCCTGAAGCAAGGCACTTAAACATCTAAACTCCTCCTGACAGCAGCAGACTGCAGCTCCATGTGTGTATTACTCCGTTCACACCGGACAGACAGCAACAACAATAAAAAGCACAAACACCCACCAACATCTGGCTTTTGCCTTCAGTGGGAACAGAAACAGGTTCAAAGACTCTGCAGAGGTCACAGGTGTTTCTGAGCTTCAGCTCCGACCAGCAGCGATGAAACACGACGTTCTGCAGGCTGATTTTTCAGCCCCGAAGGCTCGATAACTTCTGCTCAAACATCGTTCAATCAATGCTGAGTTTGAAAGAGAGACTGAAGTAAAAGAAGCCACGACGCTGCTTCTGGTCCTTGTTTCTGCTGCGTTTGTCACATCAAATGAGACGCAGCAGAAAAAAAAGGGCAAACTAATTTATCAGCAAGAAGTCAATAAGTTTAAGCAGGTTTAAAAAAACTGCATATATGTGCCAACTATGGTGTAAAAATAGTATCACTATGAACCGAATAAACCAGCATCGAGCCCAGTGAACCTTCTGGTCAGTAAGTTTGAGTCAAATCAGAGCAGGTGACAAAGTGTCGGCTGAACCGTAAAAGTCTCAAATTAAAAGAGCAGAAGCTTTGAAAACGGTTCACAGAGAACAATGGAGGTCACTCCATGACGTTCATGTGAGTGACAGTCCAACAAGAAACCAGACAAAATCTACCAGAACAAACAGGAAACCACTGTCACCACACTGCCCCCCCCCCCCAGGAGCCTGAATTTAACACCTTAAACTAAACTTTCCGACTGACAAGCACTAATTTAAGATGCTTCTGATGCAATAAAGTGACTGTCAAATACACACAAGTCCAAATGTTCATGTCTGTGTGACTTTCAGCTCATTTCAGCCTTTTTATCTAATAAACTTTATGAGACTGTGCAAGTTTCTTTTCTTTCACAAACCAAAAGTAACCTGCACGATGAGAATCAGCCCCGTTTTCAACAGTTTGTGGCCAACAGTTGACATTTCAGCTGACAGTCGTGTTCACACCGAAACATATTTCACAATTTCCTGCAAGTCCAACATTTGTTCAAGTCCGTCTGAGAAGAAAAGTCAGGTACCTGCATTTAATTTGCTGTATGATTCCTGCTGTTTTTACAGGCTGTTAAAAGATCTGAATGCTCTCTCAGTGAGTGTGCTGAGGAATGATATCCATGGTTGTGTGATTATTCAGAACTGTTTATCTGAAGCCAATAGGAGGCCTCAGCTGTTTAAATTTGACAATTCAAGTGGATTTCTTTGAGTGTAACAAGCCAGCAGGTGTAAAAAATCCCTCTGTGTTTTTCTCTGTTGAGCTGCAGTGGAAGAATAAGAACAAAAGGAAGAAATCTGGAACTGAAAACTGTTTCAGAGTTCATGTAACCACCTGACTGATGTTTAAAGACAGATTTTTAAAATTATGAAGTGTACACCTGTTTGGAAAGCATACAGGTGAAGTGGTGAAATGAAAAACATCTTTCTTGTCTAACAGGTCGTTCACCTGCTCAGCTGCTAAAAAGCCTTTAAAAAAAGCTCATAAAGACACAAAGTTAACCAAAACAACCTGAATATGAATGAGTAGGACTGGGCGATACGGACAAAACAGAGCATCACAATACTTCTGACCAAATCCCTTAATGTTGATATTGTGATAATATTGACCAGTGGTTCTTTTACGAAGAATAAACACAAAGAGATTTTGTATAATCATCAGTAACGAGGCTGTGATGACTCAGTGGTTGAAGGCAAATTTGAGCCTTTAAACCAGAAAAAGACAAAACCGACACCGTATCATCATCTCATATCACCATATCAGTGTATTGATATATTGCCCGGCCCTACAACAGAGTCCATCAGTGAAACCTCAGAAAAGAAGCTGGTGAGGAAAACTTGTTTTAAACTGACAGGAAAAGAAGCAAAAAATAAACCTGATGGACAGATTCAAACATAATTCCCTTTGCAGAAGATTTGGAGGAGTTGGACTGGATTCGACCTCCAGTGATTCTTGTGGTGCTGTTGATCCAGACGTCGGTCCTGCTGCTGAGCCGTCAATCACAGTGTGTCGTCGCTTTGGCGTTTGAGGGAAATGCAATGTTGCTGTCCGTGTGGCTGAGCCTCTGAGCCAGGCACAGACGGGCCTGATATCGAACTACCATCACAGTGTGGATGAGCTTTGGTGTCTGACAGGAGAATGATACCTCAGTGCCTCTGAGCCGGGCTCCGTCCATCACAGTGTGGAGCTGGAAGGTGCTGGAAGGTGCTGGAAGGTGCTGGAAGGTCCTGGAGGGAGTTGTGAATGCTGCTACAACTGCTGCTGCTGCACCAGCCGCCTGTAATGTGGCATGACTTTACTCTCAGGAAGGTAGAGCGCCATCTCCAGGGCGACCAGGATGGTGAACTCAAAGGATATCAGCTCCCTCCTGCTGATCCTGAAACGCTCCTCCAGCTTCTGCAGAGACAAAATACAAACTGAAGCATGAGACTCAGACAAGATGCTCTCTGACAGCCTGTCAAATGTTCTGCGCCCATCAGTCTCTGAAAAAACACATTTTCTATTTGCATTTTCTCCTTTTCTGGTCAATTTTTCATCAGTATTTGTGAGTTTTGTACAATCCAAAATGCTAAGATGACCAATTAAAAGGATTAAAACATCATCTTATGAGTTGTTGCATCTTGAGAAACTTAATAAACTTTGTCAAGGACAAATTTATTTGAGCCTTCTAACAAACTGGGTAAATGTTACACATTGATTTATTTCTTCTTTGTGTAAAAAACGTGTCCTGTGTTCCAGCATGTTGGCTGCTGCTGTTGGTCTGTGAGTTACAACAAAGAATTTGGTCTTTTAACACGCTAAGACGTCGGTGTGTATTTACATATAGAGGAGTAAAACGCTCCCTTGTGACACACCTGATGATGATCCAGGTGTGACGACAGGTGTGAACTGAGGAACTTAAAGCTGTCCACTTGTGATTGGGTCACAGAGGACGCACATTAACACCAGGTGCAAACAGCCTCAGTCTTCTAAAGGACTAAAAAACTCTGACATTCCTCTGCTGATGTTTGTTGTTACTCGTCAGCTGACGAATGTGGCGATGCACATGAAACTGGCTGATAACAGCGGCCATGCCACTGCACAGATGTTGACAAAAACAGCACTGCTGAGGTTTGATGTTCTCTGCTGTGTGAGGAGAGTCGTGAGTTAACCGTGAAGGACAGAAGCAGCCATGCAGGTCGTTTTCCCACCTGCTCAGGTAGATCAGATTACAAACACCTGAGCAAGAGCAACATGATCTGACGTACAGGCAGAGGTGACCACCATGATCCTGCTGTGTTTCTGTGTGTGTGTGTGAGACTCACATCAATGAGGTGTTTGACCTCCTGCTTCTTGAGGTCACTGCTTATCTTTGCAGCCAATAGAATGCAGGCAGCCGACACCAACTTCCTGTAAAAGAAACCAGCGCAGTGTGAGTGACAGGAAGTCATTCTGTGGAGTTAAAACACACGGCCACAAAAGTCATCAGGTCAGTGAAGTTGTCCCGAGACCAGAGACGGAGACCACACACACAAAAACTGTAACGAGCCTTTGAGAGTCTGGAATGGTGACACTGAACTCATCATGGTGACACAACACTGATGGGCTTGAAATGGTCTTTTGAAACAGCTGTAATGGAAGTGAAAGCTGATGGAAGTGTAATAAGATTGTATATTTAAACTCATAGGGGCCTCAAGACACGATAATCCCTGACTGAAGTTTTCATACTTTAAACTACAGAAAAACTATCAATCCCAGGTGCCTCATTTGGATCAGACTGCCCATCAGCTGTCAACTCGTACTGTATATGTGCAGATAATTTATGGCTGATTCTGCTGATATGTGGTCCAGTTCTGCATCACAACAGTGTAAATAAATGTGATACCTTACAACATTGATAAGAAGGAATGAAATCAGTGTTGCAGGCACCTCGGTAACAAAAAAACACAGCTGTAGCCGGTCACAACAGCAGGTGAACCTCAACTGCTTCAGCTTTTAAGTTTTAAGTTTCAGCCTCTTTTAATGACACTTTGAGGGTCATTTTATCTTTCATACGACATCACAGCTGAGCTTGAAAAGACTCCTCTCATGGACGTTTCCACAGAAAAATCCCATGATGAGTTCTTTAAATGATAATAAAGCAGTGTTGAGGCTTTTTGCAGCATAACTGACCATAACTAAAAATAAACACAAGAGGGAGCCACTTGCACTGAACACTGAACTCACACAGCAACACGCCTGAATGTCAACACTTTAAAAGCTCCTCAAACAACCAGATGTTTATTCTGTCAAGGATTTTCCAGGATCCCAAAACCTTCACTCATTTTCGTAAAATCAAGCTATAACAAATGACCACATGAGGAAGACTGAACAGGACTTTAAGTACAAACAAGCAGTCTGTGCTGCTGCAGCATGAAACCACTGCAGGTAAATGAACCAGCGGTGCAGCACATTGATCAGCAGGCCAGTCTGCACCACAGGAGGACTGCAGAGGGTTTGACCGTTCAGACTGAACTCCAGAGACGAGCTGTAGAGTTCAGTCTCCTGAACTGATGCATTTTGTTCATGTATTCTGTGTGAACGAGAGCTGAAAGTGTTGCTGATCTCAGACTGCACGCAGCTGTCGTGTCAGATGAAGGTCAGAAGGGAAAGTACCTGTTCTGTTTATTGAGTCGACCCTGCAGCACCAACTTCTCAAAGTAGACGAACGACATCGCGATGGTGACGGGCTGCAAGCCGCAGTCCTCTCCCACCGCCCTCATCTCTCTCTTCAAACTGTGAGACGGACAGAGTCACAAAGTCACACACTTCAGCTTTCAATAACTGTAAGAAACTGCAAAATGTTTTATGATTATAAATTTAAATTGTACATTTAAATAATGTATTTAATTGCCAGAGTTTCACGTTTCTGCAGGTGTTTAGCGATTCTTTACCTGCGTATCTTGCTGAGAGTGAGTTTAATGTGAGGAAACTTCTCCTTAAACGTCTCGTTCATGTCTTTCTTCAGATCGGAGGGTTTGACGTACTCGATTACTGTCGTCTGAGGGAAAAAGAAGAGAGGAAACAGTTGAGAAGGCGAAGAGAAGAAAATGAAGGAAAAAAAAGAAAAAAGGAGTAAAGGAGGAGAAAATGACAATCACTCCTTCGCTCTGTTTATGTGAAGTGTAAGCAGAAACATTTAAGAGTTAAACAACGGCCAGTGAATGTAAATAAATCCCATGAGGAAGTAAACACAGACGCAGGACATTTTTCTTTCTTTCTCTCTTCTATCAGTGTGACAGTCATGTTTATGCAACATGTGTGCGTGCTTCAAACATGAATCAATACAATAATTATGTGTTTGCAGTTTTACAAACTGAAGTAAATTAAAAGCAATTTGAATGAACAAAAAACCAGTGAGAAAGTTTTGTGAAGCAAAATTTAAAAATTTCCCACAATGACATAATAAACCCAGAGAGTTTTAAGAGATAGATAGCAGCCTCTTCCCACTGTGGATTCATTTTAAAGTGTTTGAATAGTCCAGATGGAGTTAGCGAGCCGAGATGTGGCAACATTTTAAGATGGTTCCTTGTTGCTCTTTTTCATAAAGGACTGAATGAGAGGACATGATAAAATCTGACTTTTCTCCTAATGTGTACAATACAAAGAGACTTCCTGATACTTGAGTGATGATTTTAATATATTTTTTGAACCTAAATTTATAATTAGTTTAAGGAGGAACGATGTTCATGTAAGTCTGTAAGTCTTAAACGTGAAGTTTAAGCGACTGTTCACTGGTAAATGGACTGCACTTATACGACATTTTTCCAGTCTTTCAACTACTTGAAGCGCTTTGCAACACAAGCCAGCGTTCATCCATACACACACACACACACACACACACACACACACACACTCAGAGCTCACATAACCTCCCACAGTCGTGTCCAGTAGAATCTGAGTGAATTCTCTCAACGATGACATGCTAATGTTATTCATGAG
>JAPZDT010000002.1:23370237-23381426 GCA_029814675.1 Acanthurus coeruleus | reverse complement strand
AAGATGAAAAGCACAGGCGGAAACTGCAGCTCGTACACACTGAAAACTCTCTGATGTGTTCGTGCCGTCTGCTCTGCAGAGAAACTGGCAGCAGCGGATCGATTTTATTCTCCAATTCCAGTGAAATAAACAAAATACAACATAAAAAACAGGCTGAATTACAGTTTTCTTGCATGATGGTTGTTCTAATAAGTAATTTGCATCCTATGATTTATTTCTTCATTTTAATTGAAAGGAGAGATCTGGGTTTCTTTATCCTCCTGCATAGAGAAACACCAGTTAAAACTGTGGACCACAGTTCCCATAATGCTTCTCCAGTATGCAGTGTTTTCAAACTGGCGACCAGCTTAAAGAGATAATTATGAGAAAAAACTCTGCAGCAATAAAATCTGTCATTTTTTATGATGGATGTGCAGATTTTGGGAAAGACACATAAAGCAAATATGAGAAGCATCTCAGCTTCATTCCTGTTATTTGTTCATTTATATTCCACAGATGTTGCAGACTTCCTTCCTGAGGTCCACACTCTGTGGTTTGTCTCTGTGGTTTGTCTCTGTTTGTCTCTGTAGTTTGTCTCTGTGGTTTGTCTCTGTTTGTCTCTGTAGTTTGTCTCTGTTTGTCTCTTTGGTTTGTCTCTGTTTGTCTCTGTAGTTTGTCTCTGTGGTTTGTCTCTGTCTGTCTCTGTAGTTTGTCTCTGTGGTTTGTCTCTGTTTGTCTCCGTAGTTTGTCTCTGTTTGTCTCTGTAGTTTGTCTCTGTTTGTCTCTGTGGTTTGTCTCTGTCTGTCTCCGTAGTTTGTCTCTGTGGTTTTTCTCTGTTTGTCTCTGTAGTCTGTCTCTGTTTGTCTCTGTGGTTTGTCTCTGTCTGTCTCTGTAGTTTGTCTCTGTTTGTCTCTGTTTGTCTCCGTGGTTTGTCTCTGTTTGTCTCTGTAGTTTGTCTCTGTTTGTCTCTGTAGTTTGTCTCTGTTTGTCTCTGTAGTTTGTCTCTGTTTGTCTCTGTGGTTTGGCTCTGTTTGTCTCCGTAGTTTGTCTCTGTGGTTTGTCTCTGTAGTTTGTCTCTGTGGTTTGTCTCTGTCATGTCACCGTCTTCCTGTCTCTCTCCTCTCTCCTGTCTGTCTCGCCTGTATTCAGCCGCCTCTGAGTCTGTTTGTGCTCTTATAGCCTGAAGCTGATGAAGGTATGCATCATCACGGCCGCCTGTCATGTCACTGTTTGTCCACACGGCCTCAGTTTGCATCGTTTGCATCACACTCGTCTCTAATCAATGAGCCGATGATGGCGGTGTGACCCTGAAGGACTGTGGGATGACAGAGAGCTGGAGGAAGGAAGGTTTGCTGTTGATGGTCTCTCTACACTGACAGGCTAACAAGGTCACTGATGAAACACTGGAACAAAAAACAGGTGCATTGAAACATCAGTGTGCATAAATACAGCAAACACTCTCACAACACACTGAAACGGTGTGTTTACTGTGACGAAAGCAGCATGAAACAACATGAGACGTGACATCTATTAACCTGGAAACACTCGGCATGTTTTCAGTGAATCGAAGTGTGTGTTCTCACAGTGTGGAGGGAAAACGTGTTCACTCACACACATGAACATGGAAACACAACAGCAGCTTTCCACGTTGCTCTCGTTGTCACAGTGTGAAGAGAAACCTCATGTGTCGTGTCCTCTGTTTGACACGTCACTGTGTTTTAAGGTGAATATTTAAATGAATGAAAACTCCTCCAGAGCTGCTCTTGATGACACATGTAGGATGCTGTGTGTGTTGGAGGTTCGGGTGTCGACGTCCCGGACAGGATCAGTTCCTCTGAGGAGAAGCCAGACTGGACTTTCTTCTGGACCCGTTTGGAAACTCTGTGCAGCTTCAAACAGGAACAAAAGAGGCTCACTGATCAGGTGTGTTTGTGGAGCCCGTCCTGACTCCACCTGCTGACACCTGTGACGGCAGGTGGAGTCACAAGCGTGCAGTTTAATGAAAACATGACCTGAATCATTCTGCAGAGTTCAGCAACACCAGGTCATATTCCATTAAGAGGCTACAATATTAATTATGTTTGATCAGAGTTTCAGTGTCAGCAGAGGTGGAGGAGACGGAGACGCTGGACTTCACAACATTTACTTTACAGCTCGTTAATGTAAAGTTTGTGACACACGTGGTTTGACATCTGATGCATCAGGACAGAGGACAGAGGACAGAGGCTGGTTTGTAAATTTGGTTGTTTTTTCATCATTTAGCAGTCAGAGAAAATAAACTTTGGAGCTGCTTTTAGGAGCTTTATGGTATTTTGGACATTTCCCTGTTTGTGTCTGCAGACGATGAGCTTGAGTTGATGGATCGTCTGTTTTAAACCAATTCACTGTGCTAATGTGTCCGTCCTGAGGCTTCTGTCCTCCTTTTCTCTGACCCACATCGCTGCTCCAACACCAGGATCCAAGAGGGACACACGGAAAAAATGCAAATGAGATGTGATGGAGAAACTTTAACAGCAGAGGAAGAAACTGAAAGTGAGAGAAGAAACCAGAGCTTGTTGACACAAAGAGTTTCATTCAGGCACACAAACAGTCAGCAGGGACGTTTTCTAACTGCGAGAAAACAGGTAAAATAAAGACGGGACTGCTGATAATCCTGCATTACTTATAAATGTTTAGTTAACAGGTAACATCCACCACTTTGACAAACAGAAAATTAAGAAGCCACACAGTATTTTTACAATGGGACACTAATTCTTTGGTTTAAGGACCTGACTACTTCCTGCACCACTGGAAGACGGGACCTGAAGGTGGAAAAGGTGAAGAGAAGTGAGGAAAGAAGTGCGACAGAGCAGGTTTGAAGAGGATGAAATCCTGCATTCAGAGGGAGGAAATGAGGAGCAGCAGGAGGAGGAGTGAGCCTTAAGAGCTGCTTCTATCAGCAGGGAACACTGCCCCCTGTGGCCAACATCATGCACATTCAGCAAAACATGCTGAGAATGAAAATCACATTTGTTTGCAGAAAAACAGGTTTGAATGAGGGACAGAAACAAGAGGAAGGCGTCTGAGGAACGAAGGAGTTTCGAGGTGAATTCAAGAGAAGGAGCAGAGACGTGAAGAAGGAAACAGGAGAACAAACAGAGACACGTCAACATGTGGACAAGAGGAGGAAATCGAACCGCCGGACGTCTGAACACAACCACCTTCACACATGAAGGCAGACAGACACAAACAGACTCCATCCTCTTTTTATTATTTCAGTGACGAGACTTTGAAGAGTCCAGAAAGTTTCATTGTGTTTTGCAGCACTAATGATATCAGTTTTCAGTGCTAAAAGACAAAACACAGTATAATTCAAGGCCGAGTCGCTGCTCTTCACAACAGCTTTAAATTATCGAGCAGCAACAGCAGGAACCGGCGGCGACGAACCCTGCAGCAGCAGTCTACGGTTCTTTCTCACCAACATGTCTGCTGCACATAATGCAGTTTGTGTCACTGCAGCTGGAAGTAAATGAATAAAATGCTGAAGGCTGAATGAAGGATCCTGATCATGTTCTCAAGTTTAAAAATAGGATTTAATTTGCCCCATAAATGTCATCAAACAAGATGGTGATACAACAAAAACCATCGGAGAATCTAATGTTGAGTCAAACTGTAACGCAGCGATGCAGAGGTTAAAAACATGTGTGTGTCGTTACAACAGGCTGCCGTCATCACGGCCGTCTGCTGACGAAGCTGTTACCTCGTTTTAAAAGTGCAACATCTCCCCTGAAGTAAAGTGATGTGGAGTAACATGGAAGTACTCCATAAAGTACGAGTAAGTGCAGTACTCGAGTCGCTGTACTCAGCCACGTTCCAGCACCGACCTCTTCACAAACCGGGACTCAGCCGCTCCCACAGATCGGCCTCTCGTCTGAAGGACCTGTGCAAATGCAGCTGAAGCTCATAATCCTGCCGCACAGCCACACTTCTGCTTTTTCTACATCTTCCCACCTTGCTGTTTGTGCCAGACGCTACAGTGTGTGTGTGTGTGTGTGTGTGTGTGTGTGATGAGTTAGCACATCTCTCTCAAATACAGCAACTGTTGCTATGCTGCCACAGAAAACCAGATGAGGAGACGGAGCGCGGCGGGTTGAAGCCTTCACACACTAAAGATCCAACAGTTTGCACTGAATCCCTGCGATCAGTGTGAAGAAAACGTGTGTGAAGCAGCAGCTTCTGAGCAGATCTGCTCTCACAGGCTGCTGAGGAGGCTCCTGTTAAATGATGATGAACATAAAAAGAAGCAGTGTGTTCTGCCACAGTGAGACAGTCCAGCAGAGAGACAGACAGACTGTTGGGTTGTGTTTAAATAAAGATCTATACTCCAGGTTTCCTCTGCAGATGCTTCAATGAGGGCTAAGCTGAGGCCACATGCTCCAGCATGGAATGAATCAGAATCAACAGGAAGTCCAGCAGCAGCACGTTACTGGACCAGGAAGTCAAGAACTTCCTGCACACGAGCCCTTAAAACAGCAGTTTCCCACATTCAGACAAAAGCAGGCTGGTGGTTCATGTTTCAGTCTTTGTCTCGAGCCAACTTGCTGCAGGCGGCAGATTTATCCAACACACACGATGAAAGCATCAGTCTGAACATTTAACTGAAGGAAGTTACAGCAAATCTCACAAAATGTCTCATCCTTTCTTTGACGAACACGCAGCTGCAGCTTTGACCTCGTTTCTGCAAAGGACGCCTCGTTTAACGGCAGAGAGCTGATCTTATCACAGGCGGACTAACTGTGAGTTCAGGTATTTTTGGGAGGAGCATCGCTGGAAAGGAACGAGGAGAGCTGGATTTATAACACAAGATAAAACAACAGCAGGGAGATGCAGAATGCAGCTCAGTAATAGCTCTTCCTTAAATAAGTTGATTTTAAAGGGCTGAGGGCAAATTCTTGGATGAAAATAAAATATGAATAATGAAACTAGGACACAATTAAAGTGAGAAAGAGCTCAGTCGAGGAGGCAACTTTATCAGACACTCAGCATCTCTGTCCTGCTTTCTTCCTCTTTATTAAATAAAAGTCAGAATCTTGACACGCTAGCTAAGACAGCTAATAAAAGTGTCGCTTCACTTCATCCATATAAAGTTTTAAAAAGTGATGGAAAGATGGACAAAACTGCTCAGAGAAGAAAGATAAAGCTGAGTTTTTAAGTTCATGCATGAACCGATGGAGGGATGAATGAATCCATGTCAGAGGCTGAGAGAAAGAGAAGCAGATGGACAGAAACAGAATGAAAGAAGGGAGAGGCAGGAGGTCTGTCTGTCGGTCGGTGGGTTTCCATAGATAGCCCTCAGAGAGGGAGGAAGAGGAGGAGGAGGAAGAGGAGGGAGCAGATGTGGGCTTCACTTCTGATTCTTTCATAATTCCATCCTGACCAAAGCAGGTCATTCAGGACCAGTCCAACGAGACCAGTTTGACCAATCAGCTGCAGCGGAGGAGGTCACATGCCGTGGTGACCTTCACTGGGAGGTTTTATAGAGATGTGATGCTCTGCTGGCAAACGTATCGTGTTCTTCTGCATCTCAAACCCAGCTGAAGAGCTTCAGACGAGACCAGACTGACGCGGCACAGTGAGTATCCAGGTGTTTGTCTCTCAGGCTGAGATTAGGCTTTAAGTTCAGGAAATTTAAACAGGAGCTTTTTTTCTACAAAAATGAAGTTTCATCTTATTTATTCTCCTCAGAGAGGAAAAACAGGCAGCATCACGTCGTCAAAAACTGGTCCAAAGTCCAAAGCTGCATTGCTTCAAATACCTGAACTGATCAAACTGGTTTCACTTTTCTTAAAGTTCATCTTTCATTCACTGAAAAGCAACAAAGCAAAGGGGCCACTGCGCTGAGGCCCCTGAGCCGAAGGGGCCCAAAGTGCCCACATCCACTGCACATTGATGGTTTTTTTGCATTGACTGCAAACTAAATGATCCAAACTGGATCACAGAGTGAATCTTGATGTAGATCTGCAGCTGAAGTGGACGGACCTCAAACTACTAAAAAACATTTTCAAACTGACAGTCAGACTTTCACCTGAACACGGAGACGCTCAGGTGAGAGCAGCTGCAACAGAGAAACAGGGTTTCAACTTCTCTCTTAACAAAACTACATCTGTCACTTTGCGTCTGATCTTAGTTCACCTCCTCCTGGAGTCAAACTGTGTGTGGTTCTTCTCATATTTTATCAAACGGTGTTTCACTCACACAGAGGAACATCTACTGTCCGCTGACCGCAGGATCAGGTTTTATTTGCAGCCTCTCTGTTTGTGGGTGTGACAGCATGGAGAGAAAATAATACAGCGAGAGGTCTGAACATGTCTGATGGGTCCTGTTGAGTCGGTGTGGCAGCTGTTCGCTCCGTCTGAAGCCTCAGTAATGCCCCGAGTCGAGCCAAACGCACTGTGAGCACAGCAGCCATGCCGTTCTGTTGACATCACAGCTCAGATCAGATCTGAGATCAGATCGGCTTCAGGAACCATTACAAACACGTCAGTGAACCAAACATGTTCTTCAGCCTCCTCATCCTCATCACTACCACGCTGTAGTTTAACTCAAACCACACACACACACACACACACACACACACTGTCCTGCCCCCACAAACACTCACTAGGACACCAAATGAGGATGGATCTGCTGCTGAAGTTGAAACCTCAGCAGGACGATGACGGGTTTGTCAGTTACCTCAGATCCAGAACTCTGAAAGCAGGTTGTGATTCAGAGGTCTGGAGCCAGGAACTTGGCTCTTCTTCTGTGGTTCAAAATAAAAACTATCAGGATTTAAAGTGTTTTTAGAAAAAGGAGCCCAGCTGCGTGTTTTTTGTTCTGCATCTCCTCCAAACAGCTGAGTTCACATCTCTTCACAGAATGTTTTATGCTTTTAGTGAAGAAATGCTAAATGCTAGAGAACGCACCTTTAACCTGTGTGTGTGTGTGTGTGTGCGTGCGCTCTTATGTTCAGATGTCTCGGTTCCTGGACATGAAGGAGTTCGGAGAAGCTGCTCGTTACCTCCGTCTCACCAACCTGGAGCACCTGGCTGCCAAGGCTCAGGCTTTAGACGGTAAACACACCTGTGTTCATCCTCTGTGGGTCTACACACTGTCTGTGTGCTGAGAACTAACTAACGAACGGTGCAATCTGATTGGCTCAGGTACGAAGCGAGTTTGGATGCCTGATGACGCCGAAGCCTACATAGAGGTGGAGGTTCGAGAGCTGAGTGGAGACAAGACCACAGTGGAGACCAAGGATGGACGGGTGGGTTCGACACCCAGCTGATGTTCATGCTAATGTTTTTAAAATGTCATCAGTTAAGATATCAGCTGTTTGAGGTTGTCAAAGTAGAAGGTGTGTTAGATGTTAAAACTTGAAGTCCTTTCAAAGAAAGTTACACCTGACTTTAAAAACCAACGATACGACAGTAAACGTTGGGCTGTTGGTCAGCTCTCTTTTTCAAAAACATGTCTACTCTTTGTCCATAAGCACCAGCTAGCTAAATGCTAGTCAGCGAGCCAGCTGACAGCGACATCTTATGAGGTGAGGAACGATGCTTTGATTAGCAGGCAATTAAAAAAAGGACACAGAAAAATAAGAATGTAATTATTCTAAATCGTTTGTTATGATTGATACTACTTTCAATTTTTATATTTTAATTTTTCTATTAGCTATTTTTTTCATCTATAGTCCCGCATGCTGAGCCCCCTTTCCTGTGCCCCCTGGTGGCCACTTTGAAAACCTTCAGTTTACACTACAGAGTGACTCATCAATATTTGAGACTTTTAAAAAACATTAAAACAATATGATTACAAGCTTTTTTTATTCTGACAGTTGTGACACACGAGAAAAAGATGGGATCCCCTCAGATCTGTGCTGCTCTCTGCTGCTCTCTTCTGGTCAAACTGTGAAACTGAGAAGGTTCCTTTCAGGATTATTTTTACAGCTTGAACTCTCGATATGTTGTCTGTGTTGCTGCTTCAGTTCCTGATCGTGAAGGAAAACGACCTCCAGCCGATGAACCCTCCGAAGTTCGACATGATGGAGGACATGGCCATGCTGACTCACCTGAACGAAGCTTCGGTCCTCTTCAACCTGAGGAGGAGATACAGCATGTGGATGATCTATGTTAGTGTTTCTTCTAACACACACACACACACACACTTTCATCACTCTTCCCTGCTCATCTTTCTTTTCTGACTCTGTGTGTGTGTGTGTGTGTGTGTGTCAGACCTACTCCGGTCTGTTCTGTGTGACAGTCAACCCGTATAAATGGCTGCCAGTCTACTCTGCTGACGTGGTAGCAGCCTATAAAGGGCGGCGCCGTACAGACACGCCGCCCCACATCTACGCCATCGCCGACAACGCCTACACGGACATGCTGCAGAGTGAGTCACCTGACCTCCGGCCCATCTGGTCCTCACCATGAGGCTGTGAGACGGTTAACAGAAACAGCAATCACACTGTCTTTAGAGCAAAGTTTCTCAAGTTCTGCTGTTCCTTCACTTGGTCTGATTTCCTCCACAGATCGTGAGAACCAGTCGATGCTGATCACGTGAGTCATCGTCACAGCTGCTGCATGAAAACTGGCTGCAAATTTAAACTTATAACATGATTTAGAAATGGAAATATGAGCGGGGTTAGCTAGAACTACTGAAACTAAGCTCTTTACTGTGGTGACTGTGGTGGAATGTAACTAAGTAGAGTCACTCAGTTATTCTACTTCTACTTTACTACAATCCAGAGGCATCTTTTCCATGTCATTTTGTTTAAACACTCATGATTCTGAGGTTTTCAGAGAAGCTTTGAGCTCCTGTCGTCATATTTCATGACGTCATCCAGGAACCAGAATCTGCTGCTTTGCTGTGGATGAAAGTAACTAACAGGATGTAAACGAGTTCAAATGAGCTGCAGCTTCAACATCTGCAGCAGGAAAATGCAACAAACACGAGAATCCAGAGCCATGAGACAGCAACAAGATACTGCTACAGGACCACCGTACTCGATTACTTTAACTACATTTTAGTGCAACATAAGAAGTTTTACTCTTCTACTTCAAGTACATTGTACTGATTAAATTTAAACTTTTTAAAAGAGTAAGCTTTTAAATGCAGGACTTTACTTGTATGGAGCGTTTTTACAGTCTGGTATTTGTACTTTTTATGCAGTAAAGGATCCAAATACTTCTTCTGCCACTGGTTACTTTACAAACACATCCCTGAACAGAGGGCGTCTTTCAAAAAGTGTGTTACTCTGAAGTTGTTGTACTAACTGTAATCTTCTGACTCTTACCTCACTGAAAACTCCTGTCTGTCCGTTGTGTCGTGCTGCCAGCGGGGAATCGGGTGCAGGGAAAACCGTCAACACCAAACGGGTGATTCAGTACTTCGCCATTGTTGCAGCTCTGGGGGAGAACGTGAAAAAAGGAGTGAGTCTCCTCAGCGTTCGTCTTTATTAGCATCTGTTTGCTGTCAACGACTGTGGTTTGTGAATGAGCATCTATGGGAACACTTGTGTTTCTGTGTGTGTTCATTAGTCTCCTGAGTCTGTAACCTGTCTGTCTGCCTGCCTGTCTGTCTGTAACCCGTCTGTCTGTCTGTCTGTAACCTGTCTGTCTGCCTGCCTGTCTGTCTGTCTGTAACCCGTCTGTCTGTCTGTCTGTCTGTCTGTCTGTGATCAGGGTTCTTTGGAGGATCAGATCATTGAAGCTAATCCCGCCATGGAGGCCTTTGGCAACGCCAAAACAATCCGCAATGACAACTCGTCCCGCTTCGTGAGTTCACTGAAGTCACGCTGGCTACGAGCCGAGCAGGAGGTGTTGTGTTGATCATCGTTGCAGAGACACAAATCTGTTTGTGTTTGTTTGTCTTTCAGGGAAAGTTCATCAGAATTCATTTTGGGCCGACGGGGAAGTTGGCGTCTGCCGACATCGACATCTGTGAGTCACAACGTCAGATTTACAACATACTAAGCTACATTTGACATTATATACATATACATCTTCACAGATTGTTTTATTTTTTACATTTCATTAATCTGTTAACTCTCTGGTGTTCAGTAGTGTAATAATATTACAGTACTATGTATGTACTGCAGTATTTAAGTGTGTATTTTATCAGATCTTCTAGAAAAGTCCAGAGTTGTTTTCCAGCAGCCAGGAGAGAGAAGCTACCACATCTACTACCAGATCCTGTCCAATCACAAGCCAGAGCTACAGGGTAACTCCACCCACTACTGTAATCTGACCAATTACACGTCAGGATTACCTATTTATGTTATTCATTAAGATTGTTTATGAAGAGTTAAACATTAGAGCAAATTATGTGAATAAGTGCCATTTCATCTCATCATAATCTGAACCATAAAACAGGGATTATAGATCTGTTGAACATTTTTCTCTTGCAGCTGGTAAAATGTGATTAAAATATAAAAAATAACAGGTTTGTTCAAAAAACAAACAATAGGAATGTAACAACTGGATGGACAGACAGACAGGTGGACAGACAGACAGACAGACAGACAGACAGGTGTTTGACTCACGAAGCCTCTCTCTGTCCTTTGCGGAGGCAAACTGGTCCATATCACGTAATTTAATGTCACTTTCAAGCTGTTTTTTGATTGTTTTGACACGTTGACTTCATATTTTTCTGCCACTCATTAGCTTAACTGCTATCATTAGCATCACGGTCAAACAAGCAAAGCTAGCTCTGAACGAAGCTAACAAAGCTAACTGCTGTAGTTTGTTCTGAGAAACAGAGGTGACTGAGTGGAAGTTTCTTCGGTGTCTGTTTCACGTCAGTGAACGCACCTGACTGTTTAATTACATCACACATTGTACATAACTAACGCCACCTGCCTCCACCTGCGCAGACTCCACCCTTTAGCCAAACCGTTAACACTACACGCAATACCTTGTTTGACCGAAGGCAGCCCTTAAAACTAAGGGGCGCTGTTTCGCCTCCTCATGGAAATGTAGATGAACACTAGGCAAGTTGTGTTACCGCTGACGAAAAGTAACCGAATACATTTACTCAGCAACTGTAGTCAAATATTGATGTGCCTGTATTTTAGTAGTTTATAGTATTTATCTATGAGTGTGTTTGGGTTCAGAGGCATTACACATGAAACATGCTGTGCTACATCTGCATCAGCCTCCACCAGCTCTGATGATGTAATCAATACATGAATG
>JAPZDT010000002.1:22224550-22241536 GCA_029814675.1 Acanthurus coeruleus | reverse complement strand
TGAACAAGTGTATTATCATAGACCTGGCACCTGGAATAACATCATTCATACTCACAAAAATTGAATATTAGCTCAAATTCAAGCCAGCTAAAGCTGATAAAATCTGCCAGCAATGGCTGTGATGTCAGCCAGCAAATTAGACCAGCTGTTGTCTAAAATCAAGGAACCATTGTTTCAAATATCACACTGAATTTTGTGGGATGAACTTTCACTGTTATTATAGTATACACCCAGTTCTATACTGGAAAGCCTGACAGGTGTAGCAAAGGCATTTAAGGTTGGGCAAAGTTCAATGAACAGTTGACTGCACCTGTGCATTTAGATTCAGACTAAAGATCTTAATAGAAGAAATCCAATATCAAACTACAATAAAGCTTCACACCATGTCCTGCCAAGTTATACTCTTCATCACCTCTCGCACCGCCACCTCCCTCTGAGCCTCACCCCTGCTCCATGTTTAGGGCAGAGGAGGCTGAGGAATACACACCAACAAGCTGCGAACCTCTCACACGTTTTTATGAGGAATTTTAAGAATGCTTCACTCTGCCTTCTATTTGGCGAGATCGCATCATGGCACATGAAGAGAGGGTGAGATTATTCTTTTGTTTGCTCAGGCTTTGACTCCACTCCTCAATTTCACATCATGTTATTGAGAGCCCCTCCACTCTGTACGTCATGTGACATGCACCTCCTCGCCAGCTAGTTATGGAAAGACTCCAGAGAGATGAACACAGATGGCAGGCAGGAGGAATGGCATACGGACCGGGAGACCTGGCAGAGTGATAGCCATATCAGCACATGCAGGGTAGCAGAAAGAACGAAAAGTGAAACCATATAATCCATAAATGTGGAATGAGTAGGTAAGGCAAGAAAGCACTGCTGGAAAGAAAGAGAAGAAGCAATGTCAGGCCTATCAGAGGGGTTTGGTTAATACAGGGACTGATCAACAGGCCTGAGGAAGAAGGAAGAAATATGAAAAGACATTACATATGTGAAGGAAAGTGTTTAACTATGAATACTGTACTAGTGTTTGATGTCCTTTTAGTTTTAAAATGATATTAAACCAAACAGTTGCTTATCTTAAGACAATTTGTGGCATTTACATGGAATTCAAAGTCAAACAAATTTTCTGATTTGGCCCAGTTGATGCTACAGCACAACCATCAGGAGAATCCTTTCCTGTGGCGACACATAGACTAGGACCAGACAGGATTACTGTCCGGTTGACATTAGCTTACGTTAAGCCTGATTTACACTTCGAAGTTGAATCTACGGAGAGTCGATGCAATAGCATTCACTACACCAGTGTGAGCTGCTGTGCTTGTGTGCTGCTTCTGCTTTGCATTTACACAACCATCACACTGCATAAAATAAAAAAATAGAGAAAAGAGAGAAGAGAAGGAGAAGATGGTTGTACAACTACTAAAGCAAGTTTGGCAGAAGGAGGATTAATTTTTATTACATTAAGCTTTTATTAAATCAAAGACATATGTAACTTGCACCAAGCCCATGACTGAGAATTAATTAGCACATATAAATCAAGCTTTAATGCAATAGCAAATTTTAATGAGATGGGTATATATGCCAGACTATTTCTTGGCTGACAGCAGTGATGTATGGAGACTTGTTAGCATCCAGCAGAGACAACAGGAAGCCACTTCTCTTGGTGAAAATAAACTCTATATGCAAAGCTAAGCAAACTGTCTCTGGACAGCAAGAAAGGGATGTAGACTGTAGGTTTTTAGTCCCTTGAGACCAACTCAGGAAAGTCTTGGGTACAAAAATTACAGAGCAGAAAAGTTTGTATTTATTTATTCCCATCCCTCTAGAAAAATGTATTTGTGTTACAGAAACACCTATATATATCTAAAAATAACATTTCCGACATGAAATCTCACAACGTGAATGCTGACGCCTCAAAAACTCTGTTCAGTGAACAACAACGCAAACCTTGTCAGCTCAAACTCCTGAGTTCCTCTACAGGTGAATGAGTCTGGCGAGCAGACGTCAAAACACGAGCAGGTTGCAGCTGTTTCTAATGCTGTGGGTTCAGGGGCAGCGGGGGCAGGACGCAGCCCTCCCGCTTAATGTTATTTTACCCCCATAGTGGTTAAATCACACACATGTGCATCACACACTCCAACCCCCTCCCTCCATCTTTCTCCCTCCCCCACCGCCACATCAGAGCAAACCAAAGGTCTCCATGTATAAAACTGGAAGCCACATAACAACAAGTGTAAACTGTTCCAGAGGAGGCGTGGAGGAGCAGTCGACAAATTTATAATTTACAAGATGGTTTGAATCAAATAATAAGTTGTTTGTTCTGCTGGTTCATTTTGGAATTATCTAATAACAATGACGGCTGAGAAAATTACAGCTTTCTCGAGTCTCTCCATGCATGTCTGGTGGTCCGCGGGACGATAGAGAATTAGCTGAAAACTCAATACCATGTCACCATATTTAAGAAGGGTCATGAGGGGATTACTGCATATCTTGAATTTTTTAGAGCATTTATGTCAGAAAGTACAGTAACTACTAAGTACGAGCTGATTATTATATAACGGTGTGGCCTTTTCGTGTCAGACTATTCTTTTTATGGGCTTTAGTGCCTCTAAACTCCAAGTAAAATACAGACATGTTCTGCTGTTACTGGAAGCCGTGGCTGACTATGACCTGAGGAATGCCAGTGTGTGCTTGTACACTGGAGATATTTTGGACCGGCCCAATGAATGTTGTGTGCAGCAGAAGTTAAAGCCATGAGCTGAAATTCTACTGAAACCCAAATTAGGACCTACAAAACAACATAATTTCATTCACGTCAAAATCGTTCCTCTTATGCTTTTATGAGCATTCGACCGAAAAGATGCCAACACCCAGTCCACATTTGTTCTCCAGTCAATATGCAGATTTGCAGCTGTTAGTGAGCCCTTTTGGTAGTTGAAACAATATAAGTCAAGCATTAGGTTTTCTAATTGATGCTGATAAAGTATTTAAAATGATCACCTACTGATATTTAATGATGTCTGCTGACTTATGTGATGTGTTCTGTTAAATGTAGTCATATTTTCAAACTTATCCAAATAAAATGTCGTAGTGTATGTTGCCAGTAAAATAACAGTGAGCTCAACTCATAACACAAGCTGTCGCATCTTAATTGAGATAATATGATCACAATCAAAATGACCAAATATGACAAAGAAAAGCAGCAAGTTGTCTCATTTGAGAACAATCAGAGAATGTTCAGCAATTTCCTGGAAAGTCAAAAATATTTTTTCTGTTGATTGGCTTGTTGGTTAATCGTTTCAGCTTAAAACTGACCTTTTCATTTTTTTGTATTATGCTGGCTTGTGAGGCAGAGTTTTAGGAATGTCAACACACATTAACTGTCCATGTTTCTAAGGACTTGCTGCAAATTCAGGAAAGTACACTTCAAAAAGGCATGAAAACAAATGAGCAGCTTCAGTAGTGTGTTAGCAGCACAGAGGAAGTATAGAGAGGACTTCCAGGTCCATGCAAAGATCCCTTGTTTTATGCTTCGCAAGGAGACAACTGCAGATTTAAAATTATTACTTTAAGCACTAAAGTACAGCAGTGTTACAACAGTGTCAATATGCGTGTTTTGGGAATGTGTCAATTGTTTCTTAAGACTGATTTTGTTCTGTTTTACAGAAAGCAAAAGTATCTTCAAGCTGAGAAGCCCCAGCAGAGTTGGGAAATGTTTTCAGCAGAAGCAGTAGGGCTTAATTATAGAGATGGTGAAAAGGTAAGGATCAAAGCTTCATTCTTCCCTCTGTGGCATTCCTCTTTTCGGTCTCTGCCAAACAGGGCTGCCTCAGCAGGCACCGTCCTTAAGCTGACCAGAAAGTAGCTGGATTTGCAAGAGTCTGGCTGGCAGAGAGAAGAGGATGAAGAGCATTCCTCCCCAGCCCTGTGTTATCGCTTCCCCTTCACTAATGGCATAAATCGGGCGGCACAGCGGAAAGCAAGTGCCCCTGTACCACGTCAAAAAAAAAAGCACTGAGAGGAGACAGGGAAGCATTTCACTTCAGCTATGCACTTCTTCAGTGGTAAATATTTCATCTGTTGAGCTGGTCTCATCCGCTCTTTCCCTCTCTCTTCTCTCTCATGTGAGGTTGCCTTCATGCCAGGTCACTGAGTGCCTTCCATGGAAGAACAGAGCAGTGGAAAAAAATAAACCTCTGTTGGTGCTTAAATCCTTGCTCGTAAGTGCAAGTCAACCAGATTTTGTGCTTTCAGAAAAATAACAGATATAACAACATGGAATAATGTTAAATCTGTGTTCAAAGTTACATAATATCACCGATGTCGTGATAGATGAATAAGGATAAGACTTTGTGAGGCAGGTTTCTTTTTCTATTATGCCTTAAAATGTCTATGTAATAAAGAGAGAAAATGTCATCATCACAGGTGAAACCGAATCAGTGTTTTAGCTTGTTAATCCACACTAAGAGTTTACAGCACAGCTAGCCGCTCTGTGTGACTCTCCACTGACACTGCAGTGCTTTGAGCTAAATGCTAACATCAGCATGCTAACATATCTACGATGACCACGCCAACACGGTGATGTTTAGCAGGTGTAATGTTGTCATGTTCACAGCTGAGGATGATGGGAATGTTATTAGTTCCACAGGTATTTCTTCACTGTTGTTAACAAACAACAGGAGTATCTGCACATAATGAGTGCTATTTAAGTATACGTTATTGATTTATAATGTGCATTTTAAGTCAATAATACCATCCTACTTGTGTGAGAATAGGATTAGTTAATTCAGAAAAACTGATGTATGTTTATTATCTTCTTCTTTGACCTATTTATCACTGCTTGGTTTAAATCTGTTTACTCCCCACACTAGCTTTATAAATCAACCCTTGGCATCAGAGGCAAATAATCAAAAATAAATGGATAAACAAATGTGAACCACTCTACATCCTGCTTCACAAACACACAAAAAACCAAAGCTTAGTCATGTGGCCCTTCCAGTTCCCCAGCTTACCACACAGGTCATGGATGACATCCAAGGATGAGCACCAGGAGTAGCGCTCTATTCCCTCCTGGGTGAGAGAGGATGGCAGTGCCTCCAGCTCATACGCTCCACGCTTCTTCCAATACAGGAACATTATGACTTCTTCAACCAGCCAGTAAGTAACCAGGCTGTAACTGATATGCAACCTAACTGTTCACATTATAACCCTTAAACTGGTCTCATATTACAGTGTTATGTGTGGATCTGGATTGTCTAACCCTGACCTACCACCTAAAAAATAACAACCTTAACTTCTGCAAACAATCAATACACCCAACTCATAAACCATCTTAATAATGCAAATCTTGCCAGCCCAACTCAGCTCAACTCAACTTTAATCTGCCAACTGCCAGCACCTGCACAATTACCTCATCCAGCTAAGCCTCAAAACACTTTGCTTTGAACCTTCTGTCCAAGTCTGATTCTACTTCGAGTCCCGTCCAAGTGAACAAACAGATTCCCTCAAGTACAATCCATTACATCTCCAGGGGACCATATTACAGATTCTGCACCTGGAGTAAGCTTTCTCACTGCCATCCAGGTTTTTACTCAGGAACAGGTGATATAACTGACCACATTTCTTTGCCCACAGCAAGTCTGCATGTCTCTGAACCTTAATTTCAATACCTCTTCATCCACTGAAAGCCAACAACCAGATGCTGTCAAGCACCAAATGCTGCCCTCCTCTAATCCATTTAACAGAGTTATTCCTGTCTAAATTACAGACGCCCAATAGCTGAGAGGTGTTGCAAACTTATCTCCACCAGCAGGTAAAATGTCCTCTGCTGTCGCCTTCCCTGAGCCTCAACTTTATCCATGGCAAACTTTCTCAAACTGTACAAAACTTGTATGTGAGGCAAGCTGCTCATGTTAAAGCGCTGTGTAGGCTCTCCTGGCGATAGGGGGGATTTCTGCCCACTGTATCAGACAAGTGTTGTATTCATACAGAGGTGAGTTGCATGCTGGGACAGGCAATCTGGGCCAATGGCTTTTGGACTGGGTGACACAAAGATCTCTTTTAAACCTCCTCCTACATCCAGAGTGGACGTTCTTTATGTTTTGCGCAAACTGTAAAAGGCTGACATTTTTCTGCATTAATTAGTGCCCGCGCCCTTTATGTCTCCTGAAAGATTTATTCCTTTCTATGAAAGCACCAGCTCTGTGGCGACTGAGCTCAGTTATTTCTGTGGAGATACAATGCACACACTGGCTTCTTGGAGCTGAGAAACACAAAATGAACAAAAGGAGTTCAATTATGAGAAGCTTATCTGAAACAATCATTTCCTTTCTTCACTTCTGTATTATCTTTGAAAAACAGTTGAAGGGTTAAAACATGCAGTTAGATATATCAAGTCAAGTCATAATATTTTCCCCGGTGTTTCTTAAAGGCTGATGCACTGCTATTATGCATCTAAAATAAGAGGAGAAATTCTGTGAGAATGTGCTGCACCGGCCGGGGGAAGGGAGGGACGTTGTCACACACAACGACCCACATGTCCAATTTTGGGATAAGAAATTAGAGGGTAGGATGGGAGCCGGTTTGCTGCTCAGCTCTGGGCTTTGCAGACATATGGTAATAATCTGAAGCAGCTTTGAGCACACGGGTTCCCTTTTAATGAAGAGAGCAGTCGTGCAGCATGAGAACTGGGCTGCAAGTACAAGGGCCAATTTCCACCTACTGCAGAAACAAAAAGGGAAGCAGAGGAGGCACAAGACAGCCTCGCTTTCATCATCATCATCCTCATCATCCATCAAATCACCTTTGAAAGAAGAAGATGCTTTTATTAGTCATAGCAAGGCCAAAAAGTACCTGCCTCTATTATGCACAGATGTGCTGATACTGATCTGATCTCATGCGAAAAATATTCAGGTTATGATTAAAAACATGTTACATTTAATTCAGGAGCAGACTCAATGAAAACACAAACATATTTTCTTTCTGTAGTCCAGGCAGCTTTGTGCTGGTACATATGATTCAGGTCCAGTAATTCAGCAAGAGAGCAGAAGTCTAATAACCACTACCAGGCTGTAGATGAAAGCACTTCAACCACAAATACTTATTCCAGAGTTCTGAATAACTGTCATGTTTTAATGTGTAGAGCAGTTTCTCTCCTTCGTTGTGTACTTTCATGAAAGACATTCCGACTTTCACTCCCACTAATGTATCAAACTCTAAAAACACTTAATCCCACATTGCCCAAAATGCTGCTTAACTTTTTAATTAGACCTTCCTTATATTCAAAACTCCTAACTGTCAGCATTCCTTCTAAACTACTTAGCTAAACTTCTAGTGAAAAATTGGAAGAGCGCCCCTTTGGGTGACTTTGTGTTAAACGTTATTTGTAATCATGGCTGCAGAAGAAATTCTTCTCCTCATAACAATCACAACAAATGCATAAAGCATGGCTGAAGACTGAGTATTATACACAGCTGCTTTTGACTTCATAATTTATATCATTAAAACCAATGCAGTGTTTATTTTTTCAAAAATGCTGCATTCCAGTAGAACATCATCGTTCAGATTCAAACCATGAATCTTTTCTCAGTGCAACCCTGAACACAGTCCCTCCACCTCTTTTCTGACACAAGTGAACATGAGTTATGGCCACAAAGAAAGACAGCCACAATTGACTTCACATATGCACTGTCTTCACTGTTGTACTGTTGTTAGCATGACGGAGAGAGAAGAAAGGGGAAAGCTAACCTAGCTCTGTCCAATTGTAACAGGTTATATCTTAAAAAAATTACAAGTGGCAGATTTACAGGAGGGCTATTTGTCTCTGTCTTAAATGAGCAGTAACTTCCTGCACGGATGGAAAATCCCTGTGAAAACACAACATGCTTTCTTTAGTTTTCAGTGTTTGTATGCAAGAAAGGTCCAGTTGGAAGGAATACACCTCTGCTCACCTTCACCTTCCAAGCATGTGGGAGAGCCAACTGTGGCTGCAAATTCTTGTGAAAAAACACAAAAAGCCCTCTCTGGAGCCAGGGTTTGTCCATTTCTACAGTCCATTTCATACTGTAGAAACGCTAGAAACATGTATCTACAACATGGCGAACTCTGTGGAGGAGGAAAACTCCCAAAATTGAAATCAATTGACACAGTGGCCAGACTAGGCAATTACAAGTCACATGATCATACCGGTCAAAAGAGAACAATTAGACTTTTTTTGAGGGTCAGAACCCCCTGAAATGAATTATTCCACTAAATTATTTGAGCTCATTACAAATTTATTTCGTTCACTGAGGGCATAATAATAATGAACACTAACGTTGGCTCAACTTGCTCTAATTGGCTTTAGAGTGAGATAGAAATAGCATGCGAACCTCCTTGTGTGACGAGCATGAATGAACAGGCTTCTCAATAGTATCACACTCACTGAAGTATTAATGGTGTGTTGAGAAATGAGTGTGTGAGCTTGTGCAGTACGACAAGACTGTAAATGAGCCTGTTGGAGTGTGTGCACTGTGGGGAAAAAAGTGTGTGAGCCAGGGTGTTGACAGAGTGAGTGCAGTTGAAGGCTTGTGCGTGCCCATGTGGAGGAGGTTTGGGGTTATATTTAGCAAGTCGACCCATCAAAGGTTAACCCTTCACTGACAAATTAAGACTAAGAGGAGTTAAAGACTTCTGCAAAAGATTTGGATCCAATTCAGAGCAACTCTTAAAAACTTTTTCTTGCCTGTTTGTCTGTAAGAACAGCCTGTGATTTGTCATTCATTCATCTGCATAATGGACATCTTGCTGCTAACATGACTAGAAGTCCACAGCAATGCTAGACACAGCGGGCTTGGAGCTAAACGCTAATATCTGAATGCTAACATGTCCAGAGTAACAATGCTAACATGCTGATGTTCAGCAGATAAAATATGGAGCTAATATGATTGATCAATAAAATAATTATCTGCATCTATTTTTATAATCTTTATTTTAAGTCATACTTTTAAAAAGCCAAACAAAGCTCACTCAAGCTTCTGCGAAGTGAAAACTTGAGAGTTTTCTGTGTTTCATGTAACTGTACAATGAATAACTTAGAGTTTTGCACTGATAATAGACCAAAACAATACATTTTAAGCCAACATCATGGGCTTAAGGAGGTGTAAGGTGTAATTTTACCAGGTTCTGACTTGGTAAAATTACACCTTTATAATTTCTGACATTTTACAAACTATCTGTTCATCATGCAAAAGGCATTATACAAAATCATACAATCAAAAAGAGCTTAATGTTATACTACCACCAGGAGGATTTCATTCAATCCAAATATATGCAAGTACATAGATCTGAACTGCATTATCAACAGATGCACTCCAGTATTTCTTATTCTGATAACATCAACACTAATATCTCCACAACTGCTGGGGCAAAAGGGTGTGCAGGACCATCCCCACCAATTGAATTTCTATGAGACATCATGTAATTAACCTGTCCATCCTTAAAACCATCAGTTCACAGGGACAAACAACCATTCTTCAACTTGTTGATATGAATAATCCCATAATTGAAACAATCTGGTTAAAATTGCAGTGGGGGCTGCTGTTGAGAAACCAATAACAGAGTCAACAGGAATCAAAAACACTTATTCCCTCAAAGTACAGTTATTATAATGTGGAAGGCAGCAATATGCATAAACATTCATTTAGCAAGGGTGGAGTTTATAAATGTGGAAGCACACATTCAGAGATAAACATTCACTGTTATGTTTCTTAAGGTAAAGAAGGTGTGTGTTTGTGAGTGTGAGTGTGTGTGTGACCTTAATATAGCCCCTCTCATTATCTGCTGCACAGTAGAGGAGCAGCTCTTGTTGGTATATTTACAACATGGGGCCTGAGGGGTGACAGACATCATATTCAATGTAAAGATAAACCTTGAGCACTGATCAAATACACAAGTCTGTATGAGGGGTTGGAGTGATTCTGTACGCAAATTAAATGCAAAATTCAAAGCAGAACCCAACAGCTTGCTCTCTACCTGAGGATGCAAAACAGCAGACAAGAACGAGGACACAAAAGACCCCGAAGGGCCAGAGAGTAGTGCATCATCTGAAATTTGAACCTAAGAAACAAGCCTACTGTAGTGAAGCAATGTCCCACAAAAATGAGAATAACAGCCATACAAAGTGCTGAGAATGAGAGTAATAAGAGCCAAAGAGTTAAGAGTAGTAGTACAGTCTCAGCTTCTGCTTACTATCATTTACAAGTGTTCTGGGAGTCCTCTGCAAGAAAAAGGGATGGTGGAAAAAGATACGAGGGAGAAGGAGGGGTTTAGGCCTCCAGCCATGAGCACGTTCGTGACTTCATCTTTGGGTGAAAACATAAACAGTGATGCTGTAGAAGCATGAAAGGCCACAGTGCCTATTATATCTGTGTATCGTGATATTCACATGTGCACAGTGAGTCACATCAAAGGGGAACAATGGCCCACTTAAACCTGCGTTTTACATGTTTTGGTGTGTAAATGACAGTACTTACAAAAAGTTTTGAAAAGATCCAGTATATCACCTAAGACAAGAGCCGTGACATAGATCTAGTGTAATCCTTTGTGACAGCTCCGACCGTCTCAAGTTTGTCTGCTTGAGTGCATGTTTTTGCCTCTCAACAGGCTGACAATGTTATTCTAAGTGTCTGAAAACACTATTGAAAGGATCCCTACAGAGACAGACTTTTTAGTTAAAGAGTAAGATCCTTTTTGTTTAACCAGAAGTAGCCGCTGTGTCAATCTTGCCAATCCCTCCAGACACCATTGAAAAAACAGTAATTTTATCATCATAAAACACATTCAGTGAAATGGTACAGAAACAAAATAAAACTCACCAAAACCACCTTGGCTAGTCTTTTCCCTGTTCCGCAAACTGCAAATTCTGGTTTGAAACAGACTCTGAATTTCTTGAGTAAAGAGGTTAAAATATCATGAGTGGAGCGAGCCACAGTGACCTTGACCTTTGAATACCACATTTTAATCAGTTCATCCCCGAGTCCAAGTGGGTGTCTGAGCCAAATTTAAAGAAATTCCTTCAAGGAGTTCCTGAGATATCCAATACAAAAGAATGGGATGAATGGACACACATATGTATGTAGATATAAAGTTAGAGCTTTATACCTAACAAACAGCTGAACTTAGCTTAGCATAAATACTAGAAACAGATATCTTGGTACTGTCTAAAGCTTAAAATGTTTTTACTACCTCTAGTAAAGGTTCCTTAATGAACTCAGTTGTTTCTGGTTTTTTTGAAAAGTAGATGGTGTGTCAAATGGTTGTACATGAAAAGAAAAAAGCCCTTCTGTGTCTAATGACCTTTATGGGAGGATGGATTCCTGCTTTGATGAAATCAACATACAGGAAGTGAAGTACAAAAAGGATGAGATGTGAGGAAGGAAATTCATTTTCTGTCAGACACAAAAAGAGGATCAGAGAGTCACTGCATCATTGTTTGCTTTGTTTTCCAGTTGTTTGTAACGCATATCCCATTCAACCAGAGAAAAAAACAAGCTTCAGTGCAAGGTTGACCAGTATTTACTGTGGTACAAGAAAAGGCAAACTTGCAGTCTTCAGCCAGAAGTACAATGGAAGTTACCACTAGCCATGAAAAAGCTATTACAGAGTCTGGCGTGTTAGCAACAACAAATGCAGAACATTCATTGTTGTCGTGCAAAAATATGAAGCTGAGTTGCAACATTACACATGAAACTGGGATAATTCTTCTTGAGCAGTTGGACACAAGAGAAAAAAGCAAAAACCAAAGCAGACTGTGACCCGGAGCGCCATCAGGAAAAGGCAGAAGTGCAAAGAGTGGAAAAGAGAAAGGAAATTACTGTCGGGAAAAAAAAACAGAACAATGGAAAGAGAGTCTGAAGAAGGAAGTTTGAACTGAAACAAGCCACGAGCCAGGCAGAAATCACTAACACTAACACACACACACACACACACCATGGCACATGCACCCAGATTAAACCAGCCTACCAAGGATCAAGCGTTGCTGCAGCAAGAAGAAACACATTGCAAAAGAAAACTCTCTCACCAAAAGGTCCAGTTCGTAGATGTTCTGGAGCATTCGGTCACATTGCATGAGCTTCATCAGCAGATGGACTTTGCCAAGATGCAACAGAACTGCAGATGCTGAAGTTTACTCTTCTTTTTTTTTAGCACTTTCTGAGCAAACTTTACCCACTGATCAGGATCATGTGATGTGATCCAAACGCCAGAGCACCTGCTCAATGTACACTGCGCCTATTCTGTTTTCACAATTGCTGTACCAACATAAATCGTCCTTAATGTCCACATGAACCAGAACTTCTTAAAAAATCTAAATTTTACATGCAAAGTGCGCAAGTTTCAACAAGTTAAACTTAAATCTTATATACATTTTTGTTGCTACTACCTCCTATTTCGCACCTACTGTCTGGAAAAACGCCTAGGAAAAAGTTTGTATTTTTTGCCGAACACTTTTTTGGTCAACTTTCTACTAAAAAGCTTGTGTGATTCAAATAAAAGCACCAGAACGGCTATTTAATAGCCCTCGTTGAGGCTACAGCTCTACAGCTTACTTGACAGTGACACTAACCTGCAGTCTGACTCCTTTGAACTACAGATGACACCAATAATATTCTCACATTAACATGTCAGCTTATTAAATGACAAAAATAAATTGCTGTGCTATGAACTAAACCAAGCGAAACACATGAAGAAAATCTTTCATTTAAGCCCAGAGCATCATTTGGCTTTTTATTACAGCTGTCCTCTTTTATGATGGCTGACACTTCTAACATCCAACTTGTTCATCAAAGAGTAAGGGCTGGGATTTGTAGTCCTTGTTTTTGTTTTTCAGTGGTGGACAGAGACCAGACAAGACATCTGGTCCCAGATTAGACCAGTGTGTTTAAGACAGGCTTAAGACTCCGGTGGCCTGGAACATTGAAGGGTTCCAGACTCAACCAATTAAGGCTGCTAAACTTTAACTCCATGCTTACTGTATGAACCCATGAGCTGCCAGCACTGCATACATCACACATGAGAAGCCTACAGAGAAAAAGCTCAAACCTTGAGCTTTCTAGGTGCTGAGACAATTAGTCCACTCACTGATTACTACCAACAGAGTTTTAATCCCCAACAGTTTTAATAATTCTTTAATGAAGGTAGGTAATTGGGTAATTAGGTAATGTTGTAGTGCAAAATCACTGGTTTAAATGTGAATAAGTATGTGACTTCTTTGTCATCTACTGTTGGTAACTCATTTTTCTTGGGCTCCTGGTCAATGCAGTGAGCATATTTGACAGTTTACTGATTGCAGATGAACTTCTTCTGAAAATATTTGTTAGATGCAGTCTGCTTTTTTTTTTTCCTTTTCTTTATCTTTGATCTGAATTATGAGGGAAAGAGAGAGCAGAGATGGCAGGTCCAGGGGGAAAATACAATAAATAGTGTTGGTTGGAGATTTACAAGTGGTACTACCTATCATCTGAGTTTATGCCAAGTTGTCGGAAGGCCCTTCGTGGTGAGGAGAACTTCAGATCACAGTGTACTGTCCTCTCTGACTAAAATACCCCTGCCTACAACTGGGGATAATTGCTCAGGTCACTTGCCAAATCCAGCCATTAACTTTGATGACTGGAGGGCAAGCATGAAACAAAGATTTGGTGCCTGAGGATCAAAGTCATGAGAGCTCCTCTGTTCCCTGAGCAGACAAGGTGTTTCATGGAGAACAAAGCATTCAAGTGACTCATATTAAGATGCTGACTTATGCAACAGCTGCTGATAGTGTCATCAACATTGCAAGGGTGATCAGTAGATGAATTCATGAATTTTTACTCACTCAGTCGTAATTTGAGACCAAGCCAGCTTCTTGGTGGCGATTTGTGCAGAACTGAATTCATGGTCCACTTGTTTGGCACCATATATGCATGCAATCCTTCTTGAAAAATCCTTTCCTGCAGCAACACCGGCTCCTCGCAGGGCTGTCTGTCGGGCTGGCAGGCTCAATGCTAATCACCCAGCGATGTTTAATTAGCAGTCTCCTCTATGACATTCTCTTATTCTTCCCATTTCTGTCGTCGCCCTCCTCTGAAACGCAGTCAGTGCGCTCAAGCCCGTTTGATTTTGTTCGGTGGCGGAGCACAAAGCTGCAACTCACATCACGTTGAATGCACGGTGAAAAAGAGTGGCCAAAGGCGACCGCTGGTTTCATACAACGAAAAGTTAACAAAAGCCCGACAAACACCGACGTGCAGCTGCAAGTTGTACGCCGCGATAAAAGCCGTAAATAACCTGTTGCTGGCTGCACACATGCGGGGGAAAAAAAGAAACCTCATCGACGTCAAACAAAAAAAAAAAAAACGTATGTCTTGGTGAAGCTTGGTCGGATGGGACTACGAGGAAAGGAAAAACCTTCTTCAGGGCCTTTTAAAGGAGTAGATCCATGGATGGACTTTCTTCTATCAACTTTACACACCGAGCTGTTGAAGTTGAACGCATATTGTCCGCCGCTTCGTCTCGCCGCTCTCTGTGATCAACCATCGGCTCTCCTCCATTCATTCAGACAACCTGGATCCACAAAGACTCAATGCAGTGTCTCTCTCCCTCTCAAGTGGCGCAATAATTCAGCTAGAGGCGCCAGAAACACCAACAACACATCCACCCATCAGTACACACAGCTGAGGTGCAGCCACTTTGAATTATTTTTATCCAAAACAAAAGAAAAACCCCTTCAGGTGTCATTCCCATCGATTTTTCCAAACAAACAGTAAAACAGTAGCTGAAAGTTATCCTGTAGACCTCACACCTTATTAAAAAATACCCTTCTTTTCTTCATTCCACCTTAAATTGAGGTAGACCAGAAATAAAACTTACATTTTCGCAGTTTCTTTTCTTTCTAGTTTACAACCGTTGGTTTTGTGGCTGAAATGAAGATGGTTGCTAGGAGACGTTAGCTGGTGCTAGCTAGTGTAGGCTAATGCTAATTATAAAACTTGTGAGTTGGTTTGAAATACTCCAACTGATCTTTTTAAATGAAAAAAAAATGTCCATTTGTATCTATAAAAATATAAAAACGATGGCTGTTTACGTTATTTAATACTAGAATTGAAGATAATGCAACAGGGAGAAAAGAGTATCCATCTACATCAAAGACAATATTAAGTAGCTAGTTAGCTGAATATAGCTAATTAGCCTCATTATAGTTTTATTTAATAGTGACTAAGATATTTTTTATTCTGTAACCTTAAAATGACTTTGTTTGGTTATAAAAAGGAAATATGTAGACAAGCCAAATGTTTAATTTATGCTTTATGGATTGTATTTTTAAATGGTATCTTAACATGTAGGCTATTACATTTCACTTTTACAAAGGACAAGGACTTTGTGATGAAGAATAACCAATTAGTCTGAGAAATATATCACTATTTAACATAAGTTTGGCTGAAATTGTTGGAGTTTAAACTTCCTAAAATTAAAATAAAAGAGCAGGACAGTCACTGTCATGATTTTAACTCTTGGCTCCTGAAACGCAGTAAAACTCTAATACAGTGAAACTGTGTTGGTAAAAGACATTGTCCTTCCATTTGGAAATAACACATTCTATTTGTAGAAGATGGGAAACCTGGGAACATACATAAATAAAATCAATATCAACTGACATTTATGGTTCTCACAGGGTTCCTACTTCATTGCTTAATCTGAGGCAATGAATTGAAGAGGGAACCTTCAAAATCCTGTTTTAAGACCTCAGTTAAAGTCAGAGCATTAGATTACCATACAAACTGCTTGTACACAATGTGCAGAGGATAGCAGCTTGTTTTTGTCCTGAGGAACCTTTGAGCAGTTAAAATTAAACCTCGCCTCCACATTGTTGCTTTACTCTTCACAATTGTCTTTGCAGGCAACAGACGCACAGTTTGTTTGGGAGGGAGAACATCTAATAAGTTTGGCACAGATCAATGATTTATTGCCAACACAAGGTTTACAGTTAAAATAAAGATTCAGTTCGAAAATAGAGATTGGATTCTGCACGACTATCTTTAATATGGATGGTACCTTGCTCAGGAAAACAAGGCAACAGTGAACAGTGCTAGGGCAAACAGCTTGTGCTTCATTTATTTTACAAACATATGTTTTCCAACTGTTTGTCTCTTTTTTTGTTGCCAGGTAACGACAGATAAGTTTAACATACATCTAAACTCTAATTTGCAAATAAATAACAGGCTCATCAATGAAAGTGAAAGTTTAGAAGTAAAAGGGGGAAAGTTAAAAAAAACTGTATCAATATGACACAAAGTCTGTTTTTCGCTTGCTGTTATTAAATAACACCATTTAAATTTACATTCTGCATTAAAATGCATTACACAAGTGTGTTATTTCTAATCATCACACTCATGGAGAGCGTCTGGTGGCACCTCTGCTGTGGGATTTCTCTTTGGTTTGTATGAGGTCTATAGGAAAACATCTGACCTGACAAAGCCAAAACAATGACACTGCCAAAATGTAGCTGTGTTGTGTTTGTCTGCTCCCACCCTCAATAAAGAGGTGGGGAGCAGCGAACAAAGAAAAGCGAGGGGGCAGAGAGGGGTTGTTAAAACAGCCCACTTAACAAATTAGCAATTCTTCACTCTGCTAGTGGATGTTTACGACCGAGTCCTCCTTTAATTCTTCCACTCAGATAATTTAAAGGTCAGTCTACATGCAGTTACAAGTCGTTCAGACGAGGTCAGTCATTTTTTTAATTAGTCTTGACTCAGGAGCATTATGAAACATTGAAGGTACTCAGTATTACAGGCCTGTGTCTTGAGTTTTTATTGTAGTTTTCCTGCCCTCGGGACTTATTTTGAAGTAAACATCTGTTGTTGTTCAGAGCAAAATCTCAACATACATTTGCTGCCCCCTAGAGGTCAAAAAGGAAACACCATGACAGAGTCGTGTTTAAATTTTACTTTTTATATTTCACAATGGGCTATA
>JAPZDT010000002.1:21345049-21359184 GCA_029814675.1 Acanthurus coeruleus | reverse complement strand
CTGATGAAGTTAAGACTAATTATGGGACACACTCAACGGGGTAATTTGTTTTGTGCAAAAAAGAGAGAAGGCGTTGTCTGTAACAAATCTAATAAATAAAAATTTGTCTGCATAATAAAAAAAAAGTGAGATCTCGGTGAGGGAATAATGAACGAGCGGCATCGATGAACATATGCGATTCCTGCTTTGCGTCTTAATGGATGGAGCAACACTGGCATGGATGCATACTGGTGCATATCTTCCGGCTAAATTAAGCCTACATGTATAGCATCCAACTGTGGTATAAATGTATGCAGTGTTTGAGTATTTGTCTCTTGTTGTTAGATAATGAAAAACGCTTCCTTGGAGACACTGGCAGAGAAAAGAGCAAGCAATTAGAGGGAGAGAATGGAGAGGGAGAGCGAAAAAAAAGAAGGAGAGTAAGCAACAGAGAGCTGTTTGAATGTGATTAATGAGATCACTGCAGGGTAGGCTGTGTCACTGTAATAGTCTGAGCAGGAAGGAGAAGGAGGAAAAAGAGTCGGAGTGTGAGAGCGAGGGAACCGGGACAAGAGGAAGGAGATGGAGGAAGAGAAGTGAGAAATGAAGGAAGGAGAAGAAAAGAGAGAGAAAATGAGAGGGGACAGCCGGTTGACTGACCGGGGTAAAGGGTTACATTTAACATGGCTGCTGTGAAAAGAAAGAAGGAATGAGACACGGAGACAGAAGGACAGAGAGAGAGAGGGAGAGAGGAAATCAGAGTGACTAAGAAGGAAAAAGTAGATGTAAGTCTTGGATGAATGGAGCAGCAGGGGCTCTCAGTCTTCCTCCGGCCTTTTAACAGTGAAGGGTTTAGAGAAGCCCGGACCAGGTCTGGCAGATAGAGAGGCTTGTACTCTAAAGACAGCCATGAAAGACTTCAGCCTGCCACCGAGGCCCGAGGCCACCGCTGCCACCGCCGCCCGCCTCTTTATCCGAGCTCAGGGTTAAGAACTGAGGAGGAGGAGGGAGGTCAAGTGGAGGCCAGGTTCCCAAAAAGGTCACGCAGACGAACCAGTTTACAGCTCGATGAACAGGGCGGTCATTAGCTAAACTATAGATGGCTACGCTAATTAAACACCTATGGCAACCACACACACACACACACACACACAACCGCGGCCCCGTTCACGCGGCCACGCTTCCAGGCTTCAGGGTGCAACGTCTAACTTTTCCACACTGAAATGTCTATAACTTTGTTACATATTGTGTTGAGCTGTGAACTTACATTAACCAGAGTTGCTCTCAACAACGTTCACACTCAGAGAAATACACGTTTTATTCGAGTAACGCAGTGTTTCATTCTCACATCAGTCAGACAGCGAGGCAGGAAGTCGACAACGTGACAAAACCCGACACCGCTACGTCATCAAACTGCACCTTTTTTTTTTGTTGTTCTGATGAAAGAAACAGCTAGAAATTACACACTGTGCGTTTCAAAATGCTAGGAGAGTGTTACTTGCATCGCTGAATTGGTTTCTGAAAAATAAATCGGAGTATTTACTGTAAAATACTTTATTACAGATCAGAAGGAGGACTTTCAGCTTTAAGGCTCTGCTGAAGTTCTTCATGGATATTCAGTGGAGTTCAGACCACCTGCTGATCAGAGGACATTCCCCACAAAGCAGAAAAAAAAGCCTTTTTAAAGCACTTCACAGAACTGTGAGATATCATTTAGTGGTCATTCTGTCTTTCTGGGGAGGTTAGAGGGATGCTCAACAGGCCTCCGTTGGCTCACATCCACAGACACTACAGAAATAACAGTTTACTTCTCTCCAAACAGTGCTGTTTTTTTTTTACTGTAGGACATTTGATTGAGCCTCATTGAGAAAATGCTGCAGGTTGCGTTGGGAGGGGAAAGTACTTTCTGCAGGCTACGCTCGACTCCCAGCTGTTGCTGCCGGGCAAACTGAGGCTGTCTTACTTAGTTTAACAAGATTTAAAAAAAAGATTGCAGGCAATCTAGCAGAGAAAGTCCTGAAGATGGCTGTATTAGACACATACCTGCAGCTGTCTGTCAGTTCAGCTCCGTACGTCTGCGTTCGACTTGTCAATGTGTCATTTTTTGCAAAGTTCTGCCGTTTCTTGAGCAGGTGTATTGAGCCCGGCTTTCATTTAATCTTTTTAACAAACAAGAAGAGGACAACGGTTTAACAAAAGGATGCAATTATTTGTTCTGTGTGGGATTAATCGGACCACACCATTCAATCCGAAACAAAGTGACGCAATGGTTATTATAGAGGGCATTCAGTGAGAAATTACAACTTGTGAGCGCCATGATTGGAAACAAATTTCACCTTGTGGCAAATGTGACACTGCTTTTCACTTGTAATCGCATTTCTTGTAATCTCGGCTGCTCAAGGTTAATGCAAGCCATGCAGAGACAATGGAGATGTTTATTGAAGCCATTAAAATGATTAATTCTTTGCGCTTTATTTTGCAAAGCCAAGAGCAAACACTAATGACCAACTGGAAACAACAACTGAAAGTTGTAAGTGAAGTAAAATGAAGTGAACGGTGTTTATATTTTTTATCATACATCAATATATATCATCACAGTGAGTATATATGTGTGTGTGTGTGTGTGTGTGTGTGTGGTTTAGGGGACAGATGACCCCTCAGTACTGTTTTTTTTTTTTTTAAAAATGATGGGTTTTCATTCAGTTTTTGATTGAATCATCATCCTTATACTAGGAGTTTCTCTTTCTGGAAGCCTGACAACCCATCTATCATTTTGTCTCTCCAATGTTGTCCTTTCTCACCTGCCATCCCCTGTTTTTCTCCTCTGCTAAGCTCACCCCTCGCTCTTCCACATACAGATCCAGGCCAGGTTAAGGTAGGCTGCACCTGAAGCTGGGCCCAGGCAACAAACCGGGCAGGTGAACAGCCTCTGGGTTTACGGCCGATGGAGTGGCAAGTCTCTCTGATCACATTCCCCCTCTGAGGGGCGACCAAACTGAAAAACTAACTCTCTGAGGCTCACCGGGGGGTTGAACTCAGCACGGAGGGGTGAGAGCATTTGGAGAGGAGGGAGAGGGGGAGGGGTGCGTGTGTGACCACTTGTCCACCAGGAGCTTTGTAGGAGCAGCTGCCTGTGTGTGCAACCCCTTTCAAGTCCCGGACACTTTACACCCTGTGATCAGCTGCTACCCTCAACGACACTCCAGTGCTGCCTGCACCACACACACACACACACACACACACAAGTCCTCGCTGCAACTCCTGCCAGCGTGGAGCTCCAGGTGAGTGGGCCATGCACCCTCTGCTACGTGAACCAGTTCAACAGGACATGTCCAGTTAAAACACCTGAACCACCCTTTCAAGTTGTCCCCCTTTTAGCTGCCAGGGGGCTTTTTTTTTTTTTTTTTTTTTTCAAACCAATTCCTGATTATCCATCAAGGCATGATGAGATGGATTAATTAGGCCGAAAGCGGCACATCATCATCATCAAGAGCCGGAAGACATTTTCTTCATCCATGGCTTACTGCTGATGCAACCCACCATTAATCAAACCCCTGACTTCCACCGAACAATCCCAACCACCATCGTAATTCGTGGTGAATGAGGAAAGAACAAAGATCCAATGCAAATTAGAGTATTAGGGAAACATTAGCCTTTTAGCTTTATTAATTCTTAAATTAATAAATCATCCTATACGAACCTAAGTAACTCTGTTTAATAAGGCCTCAGGAGAGAAATGTATGCCTTCGGTGTCTTGTTCAACAGCTCTTAACCTCTGCAGCTCTTCATGGCATAACTTGGATGGAGTATGTTCATCCTGGCTGCCTGCGAACTGACTCTGATTAACAGGGGAATCCTGAATGTGCCTCTGCTGAGCTGGCTTTAACCTTCCCCATTCATCTGTTGCTGGGATGTCTTTTAACATCCAATTTTACATGTGCAGACGTGCCCTCCGTCTCCATCTTATATCAAAGGCAGCGCTCCCCCTGCAAGCTCCTCTCCTCCTTAATGCCGTTGTTGCTTCCCACCAATCCAAGTCCCCCGTGTGGGATATGTCTGTGCTTAAGCACAAAGTAAACCACACACACACACACACACAGACACACACACATCCAATTCCAATTTAGATGATGCAATTCTTGGGTAATGTGCATCCAGAATAAACTGCATAGCAGATTGTCAATCTCTTTAATTTAACCCGCGGAGCCCTGTGGCAGCTTTTTTTGGTCTCTCTGCACCTAAGAGTGATAACAGATGATGGAGCCTTGTGAGGACAATACGCAGCCTGGTCAGCGTTAAACCGGGTCCAGAATTTAAATAGGACATTAAGTCATAAGGCAGGACTACAAGCTCACTGGAACATCTTCTGATGTTCGCTAAAAGCGGACTGAGAGTCCAGTTTTGGTCCCGTTTGGTCCTAATTGGAACTGGTTTCACTGTAGCTAGAAAAAGGTATGTGATATCGATTGGCCCCCCTTGCAGGTTTCTGCTGAGGTGAACATCTGCTGCCCTCCACAATCAATCACTGCCTCCAGGGGTGCCACCCAGGAGTCCACGAGCAGCCCTCTGAAAGCCCTCTTACACTCAGGCTGCACATTTATCACGCATGTATCACGTGTGTGCGTTTTTTTTTGTTGTATAATAGCACCAGTTTTCACTTCAGGTTTAGAATTAAAACACCTCCTGCACAAATATACATTCATTCCTTTGTTTAATTACACAGTAAAATATGAGCACTTTTCACCCTGTGCACATGATCACAGCATGTAAGTGCTAACATACTTTATGAGGCTCACAGCTAACGTGCTGCTGTTTCCCATGTAGATGCCTTCCCCTCACCTCGGTGTCTGCTCACTCCCTCATGCTTTTAACCCCTCGTCTTTAATCAATACCTGGCAAAAGCTGGCAACAGGCAGCCGCACATGCCGGCAGTATCCCTCCTGCTCTGCCGTGCTCTGGCAAAGCCCAGGAAACAGCGAAAAACATACAGGAGCAGATCTACGGGAAGAGTGTGAAGGTGGTGGGGGAAGGAAAGAGGAGCAGGATTGAATGGGGAAAGCTGGAGATGGAGGGGCAGGGGAGGGTGGGTGTGTTTGGTGGTGGTGGTGGTGGTGGTGGTGGTGGGGGGGGGATTCTTTGGGAAGGGAGCCAATCCAATTACAGGCAGCGGTGCAGCCCTGGTTTCTTTGGCGGCACTAAATTCACATTTCAACGGTCTCTTCCTCCCTCCCTCCTGTACCTTCCTCCTTCTCCTGCTATCTCTGCTTCTTCCTGCAAGTCTTTTTCTGTTTCTTTCTTTTTTTTTTTGCCATCATGGCTCACACGCACCCCCAAAAGTGCATCCCTACACACCACACCCTCCCCTCTCTACATCTGGCTGTTTCCACATCTGGCTGTCTCTCTGGGTTGCATGTCGAAGGTAAAGGTATAGAACAGTATCATCAGCAAAGCATCCCGTCGCCCCACAGCTGTGTTACGCTCACATCTGCAGCGTTCGCGTCCACCTCGTCTCATGCAACTAGCAGCTTATCAGCCCTCTGCAGAGGAGCTGCAGCCAGGGGCTCATCAGGTCACCCTATCCACCCCCCCCGCCCTCCCTCCGACACCTCTGAATGTAAACACACTCATATATCAGACACACTGAAGGCAAACACCTAAACAATGAGAGTGGGCAAATCACTCCTCTAGCTTCCTCTTCTGTCACGCGGCATTGTTGTTTCTTCATTAACTATTCAAAAAGTAACGCTCTCTTTCTCCACACTGGCTCAGGCTGCCGCAGTCGGTAAGCTAATTGTGGTCTTTCTCTTTCATGCACATCAGGTGAACAGCCAGAGCTTATTGAATTACAAGCCTGCATGCAAATCATGACTGGTCCTTGTCCAATAAAGAACCTGTAACCTGCATGCAAATGCGTCTGCACACAGCGGTGGCACAGCCTTGTGTTATCACATGACGTCAAACAAATTGGATTCAGATGAAAGACCAAAGTCATAAAGGATGAACATTTTATTATATGTGCAATTTCCTCTCTCCAAGTTTTAAAATGTGACACTGTTCTCTTCATGTATTCATGAGCACTTTCAGATTCAAACCCTTGTAAATGGTGATCTGAAAACTCTGAAAACTTGATCTGAAAGTTTTGAAATGTCAGAACTTGAGTTTCGAAAGGGCCAAACTTTCCTGGATGTTCTGTACACTTGCACTCATATTGCAGAGTGTTGACTCTGTTTGCAGAGCCCACATTTCAGAGATCTTGGCAGTGTTACCTTGCAGCTCGAGTCTGAAGCTCTGAAAGTTGGAAACTCCCGGCAGATGGTCAGTAAAGAAAAAAAAAAAAAAAAAAAGCCAGGACCCTGCAGGCAGGGGCTTTTGCTTTTAACCCTACTGGTAAAAGCTTTAAAAAAGTAGGAAACAAAACATGATACTCAACCTATAGAAACAGAGGTGAAAACTTTATTTAAAATGAATGGTTCTATTCTGTGAATTTCATTATTCAGTGCTTCACGTTTTGTAGATCTTTGTCAGTAATGTGTCTTGCATGTATATCATGCTGCATCACAAATCGCTTCTTGAGCACAATATTAATAAAGTTGAAATTAAAGTTGAACTTCAATCACAGTAGTTTACATTTTTTAGTTATATGCTCCATGCTGAGAAAAACATCAAATGCTTCATTACTCTTACCGCTAATTACTGCTTCCTCTCAAAAGCTTAAGCTAAAAACATACATTTGAGGCTTATACTTTGTTGTGTATGTGCAGTAGTTCAACCAGAATAAAAACTTGCAGAGTTTTGTTTTCATGACTACTCCAAAGTGAGAGAATGAACATTTTGGAATGAAAACTAATGTAGTGATACTCATTACTGGACACTCTGCTAATGTGCTAAGTTAGTGCATGTGGTGTTACTTCCTTATTCTTTTGTCACATGGATCAGTTTTCTGCAGCTGAAAGCACAACAAGGTTTTTCTGCTCTGGCCACCAGACCGTGGTGCCCATTCTCTAGGTGCCCTTCTCATATCCTGGCTAATTCCTCCCTCGTGTTGGCGTTACTGTGGTTACAGTCATGCCTGTCTGAGGAGCGAGGCCTAAGTACACAGCAGCAAGCCAGGCTGTTTTGCATGGACTGAAGGCAGGCGACAGCTACAGACAGCTACAGACAGCTACAGACAGCAGTGGAGAAGGAAAAAACAGGGAGATAAACACAATGTGCAAGCAAGAGCAACACAGATGTGCTAAAACACTCCGTTCTGTCTCATCCAATTTGACCAAGTAGAGAAAAAAGGTGCTAAATTATTAAACAGCTCAAACAGAGGATTACATAGAATGACTATTCTCTTCACGGCGGCCTGATTGGTGTATTGATTTAATTATGAATAGATGAGGGCAAAAATAACCAAGGCCAATACCATTTCTGCTGCACTGCCAGGCTTGAAATAACAAAACACTTGCCAAAAGAGGTATCAAATTGGTTTTTAGAAACTCTCTTTCTTTTCATTATCTTCCACTGAGCTCCATGCAGCTGTTAGTAGGAGGAGGGATGACAATGAGCCAGTTAAGGCCCTGTGACACACACTCCTGCTGTCATTCAAACAGGAGCTCCGATGCAACGAGGACCCAAGTGAATACCGACAAATCCTTCAACCAGCTGTCGAAATCTACTCCAACGGCGCGCAAGACAGACGCCTACTGTGACAAAATGCGCCAGCACAAACACAGATTAGCTACATCCAAAACACGTCATTGACATTTTTGAAAATCAACGTATAGGCTGAGCATTGGCTGTGTGAGGTGACGTCTGAACGGTGCAACATCTGTTTTAAATTAATAAGCAAAACATAGACACTTCTCACTAAAAGTTTTGCGCCTATTGTCATGCAAAAACTCAGAGCACAGCGCTCACTTTCCTCACTTTTTAATCCAATCAGAGAGAAATCTCATCTAATACCTTGTTTCCTGTGGCTCGGGTGCAAAATCTGTCATTATTAACTGGCCAGCAGCCCCTTTTACCCTCTGCAGCGTCTGTGTTCTGTAACCAAGACCAGGAGGCTTTAGTGCACGGGCCTCCTCTCTCCTTGTGCATCTCTGCGGGCCACAGGCAGAAAGGTGCCTATTAAAATTAATGGGCCGGCGCACGTTATTCAACGCTGCGACACTGGAGCTCACTTACAAGGAACTGGTAATGACCACCACAGTGAGCTGGCCGTCGCCATTACCCTTCTGCGACACTTGACAGCAGGTATTAAATATTAAAGAGATACGTTTTCCTGTGACCATGATCCATCTGCACGGAAATAGGACCACTTCACAGTGTCTGCACACACACCCCCCCCCGCCCTCCCCCCGCGGACCGCCGGACAGCCTGAGTCCTTATGTATCACAATGATGAAGTGAGAAAAAATCTCCAACAGCAGGCCCTTAACTGCCGCCGGTGAGAGGAGGAGAGGAGTCGGTACTCACCTTCTTCAGACGCCCGCTCTTGGTGCCCACGAAGGCCACGCAGTAGCCGTTGTAGACGTAGGAGGTGACAGAAGTCATGCGGTCTCGTGTCTCGGTGTAGAGAGTGTGACCAGTCACCAGCTGAGAACCGCCAAGCGGCTGGTTGATGTCCAGACCACAGAAAGAGTCATCAATGGGCACCGGCTGGAGACGGAGAGGAAAACTGAAGTTACCGGATGAAATATGAAGAGAGAGTAAAAAAAAAAAAAAACTGAAACTGAAATGCAGAAAAGCTTTGAGAAAAAAAGGTGATACTGACTTTGAGACAAATGTGTAACATTAAACATAGAAGCCCTGACATGAAATGCACTGTATGAAGGGGGGGGGGGACAAAAATACCTCAGAGGAGACAGACTTAGAGAATAAGACATTAGGAGAGCGGAGAGGCTGAGACGCAGAATATTATAAAAGAAGACAGCTCAGTAAGGAGGAAGAGATGAAGGTGACGGAGTAAAGAAAGAAGGAGAGAGATGGTCAAAGGCGCGGAAACGGCGGCGGTGTCAGAGAACGTCTGGGACAGAAATGAGGGGGTAAGAGAGGTGAGCCTGAGAAGGGGGCAGGCGGGTGAGGGTTGGAGCGAGGTGGAAGTGTGCCGCCGAGTCTCTCAGCCAGACAAACGTTTGCCTTTCTGTTCCACTTGGCAGACATGTTTCAGCTCCGCCTGACTGAGCTCCACCTTGCTCCCACCGTGGCTCATTACCCTGGCCTATCATCACACCTCTTGCAGGAAGACACACACCGCATGATAACTACGTGCAACCAGCGAAAACACAACACACGATAACCACGCGACCCTGAAATATGCATGGAGGTGAGGAGGGTTGCGATGAGCTGCGATTACCAACTCGACGGAAAATAACTCCACCATAAAGTCTGTTTGAGTTTGACTCTAGTTATTAGAAAAGTTTGGATGTAATGATTGTAGATATCTTAAGAAAACTGCTCAAAGTTAAGACTTCCTGTAGCTCATCTAAAATAAAAAAAAGGGGGGGGGATGCTGAAGGAGGAGCAGACAGTGGTCTTTCTCGGTGTTGAATCAGGTCAGCTGACACAGTCTGAGTGACAGTGGCCTCAAAGTGCCACGCGGAGTCAGAGAGACAGACCCAGCACCCCTCCCATGTATACATCCTATAGCCACTTTGCTCACAAGCTCTATCTTACCCCCCACCACCTATGAATATATATCCTCCTCTCTTCAACTCTGAGTCATTAATTCTCCTCTCGACACTACATCTATCACTCGTCTGTCTCCCCTCCGTCTTCGTCCCTGTCAGGACGTTATAAGCAGACTGAGTGACATTTCTCTCTCTGGGAGGCAGCTCACACACTCACACACACACACACACACACACACACACACACACGCACACACACCACAGCTGTAAAAAAAAACAAAAAAAAACCTTCAGCACCACGCAGATTTTTTTTTTTTTTTGCAGGAGCAGAGTTAAAGCAATAATGCTGACAGGGAATAATCGCCTCCGCTCTTATAGTAACGCCCCCCCCACCCCCCCCACTTTATGGCTTTTATTTCCCTTTGCTTAAAATAGCACAGAGGGCTGTGAGGTTCTCCACTGCAGCATTTCAACTAAAAGAAAAAAAAGCAAAAAAAAAACAACAAAAAAACGCTCTTCTCTCTCGTGGTTATAAAACTAAATGTAGCATTTACATACAACTGCTTGGTGCTTGTTTTAAACATATGCTGATCAGACGTGAACGCAGAATAAATCAGATGGGAAACTAGAAGCCATCATGAGAAAAAGCCCCCCGAGTTGCAGACTTTGGCTTATCAATAGCACCGCCCCCCCCCCTGCATCCACATATGGTCTGCTGGCCTCCAGAGCACTTGCTTCTGATTATATCTAGATTGTTTAGATGATGTACGCTTAGCAGACTTGGCAGCCGAGCTACAATCACCTCTGGACTCCACATGGTGGAGTTTTTCTTCTCCACCTTGTTGCAGTTTTTTTTTTTTTTTCTGTTGTTGTTGTTGTTTTTCCCGTCTTTATCACAAATCTTGTGGAGAAAAATGTAAATTCGCCAAGCCTCTGCTTGTGTCATGTGATATGAATTACTGTACACTGGTTATCGCTAAGCTAAGCTAAGCTAAGCTAAGCTGTGGAGAGACAAAAATAGACCCACAACCCTTTGTGATTAATCCTTATCGAATAACTCACAATCCAGCGTAGTTTTTAAATCCGTGCTGTAAAAAAAACAGCTGTTACCCTGCTCTGCCTCAACAGTAGACTACATAATCTTGTTAAACAAAGACATAAATTGTCCCGTTCGAATTGGAACTCGAACGAAGGATGAATTAGACGTGACAGAGTATCTCCTCTCCGAGTTTCCCACCCAAGGGTGTATCAGTGTTATCAATACGAGCTCCCCTTTGCTCTCACGAGTGGTTAATTAGCTGGTGGGGCATGAGCGAAGAAGGCAAGGCAGGATGATAGTGTAGTCAGAGACACACACACACACACACACACACACACACAAACACACCCAGACAGACAGTGTGATACGGAAAGAATCCCATCATGCCTCTCCTCCTTGGGAGTGACTACTAATGGTGTGAATCTCCAGATGGCAGGAGTTCTGGGCGGCTGGGTGATAAATCTTTGATTGGCTGCTGTGTCTGAATCCCCCTGGCTCAGCCTCACTTCCATTCCCGGCCTTAGCCTCGGCCTGCGTGTTAGCGTAACACACGGCGAAATGTCTGCAGGAAGGGAACTCGATCTCGGGGTGTGATTTATAAAAAGGGTTCTCTGCTTCGAGCTCGCTGGCTCACCTGCTGTTGGCGATGGACCAGAGGAAAAGACTTCAGGATCGACTGTGTAATTTACCCAGAAATCAAAGGAGGTACGGTTATAAATTCAACCAAAAAATACGGTCTTCTGACCTCATTCTAACCTTGAATCACCTCATTTTTTTGATGGATATCTGTACGAGAAAAGATTCGAAACATATGCAACGCTCTATGGCAGCCACACTGCTTGAGTCGGGGATTTAACAGCAAGCAGCCAATGTTAACATGGCTGACATATCCGCTTGTTAAATGTAATTTGTATGGGCTTTAAGTGCTCCTCATCCACATGACATCTATCTGCATAATCCATATTATACTATGGATTTATTGGCTGCTCAATGAGCACCAGGACACGGTCTTAAGGACTACACCGTCTTATCTCTGCGTCTGCACAAACAAAGCCGGTGCATCCTCGGCGTGTGATGTGAAAGGAGAGCTGAGCGTTATTGGCAGTGCAACGCTTGGAGAATGGAGTGGGAGGTGCAGCCTTTCAGGTGAACGACTGGCGCCCTTCAGAGCACTGCTGAGATGATTTGGGATTCATCTGAGAAAAACTAGAAAAAAAAAAAAGGGTTCTAATTTGAGCTCCCGCGGATAAAAAAGCCTCCTAACCTCAGGAATAGTCACCGCTATATGTAACATCATTTCTCCTTCTTCTTCTTCCACCCACACTTTCTCCCTCCAACCTCGCCTCCCGCCCTCTCAGCGGAGCTAATAAAACCCAGCAGCCTCAGTTTGAGATGCTGTTATGCGTCCCTCCTTCTGACAATCACCTCTGACATTGTGCTAATGGGGAATTTACTGATTTTAATAAGAGTGGTCAATTGTGTGACCTGAGGGGATTAGCAACAAAGGAGGCTGATCTGTAGCTCTCGTCATTGAATAGAATAGGGATATCATTAAATCCTTAAAATGCATTGAGACCTTCACAACTCATGCACACACACACACACACACACATGCTGGGAAGTCATACACTTAGCTAGTCATTAATTCTTAATATTCTTAAATTCCTATTAGCAATTACAGAATGAAAGCACAGAGGAACGCGGCCTCATGGGAGCGAGTGAAAATCAAGAAACTTAATTCTGCTTGACAACATGTAGCAGAAACATGGCCTTGTGTTGTAGCATAACAGGGGATTTTCAGATGGAAAAAGCTGGTGTGTGTGTGATCTACGCAAGCATCACAGGCACAGTAACCTGAGCCTCCCTTTTCTCACTGCAGATCGAGGAGAGAAAGTGGGTTTATTTGCATTGTGCTGGAGGAGAACATTATCGCTTTGATGGTTGCTTAGAAAGATAAATCATCTCTAATTCATGAATATCTCTCAGTGTAAAATACACTCGAAGGTGGATGCTTCTTGATATCAGAGCTGCAAAAACAATTTGACATAATTGCATGTAGTGTTTGAATCGCTGGATAGCGGAGCGAACGCTACGCGAGGCAGTCAGAAGCATTTCCTCATAATTGCTGTGTTTATTTTCATTACGGCACACGCCCTCAAAACTTTGACTGCTCTGGTTTCTCAGGCTCATTGAGAAGCTTTGGTCATTCCCTCACTGTTTGCTATCTGATTCTGAGGAAGAAAACAAGACGTAGATGTTTTCTGGATCACTGAGGAGTTATTAAAGATAAAATGTGCAGTGGATAAATGACTCTCTTGTGTCTTGAATAGCTGAGGAATAATTGCAACTTCGAGAAAATGCATAACAGGGAAATCCTGCTTCACCTTTTAAGTATAGATGTGCAAGAGTGAACTGAATAATTATTTACATTTCCATTTAAGAGCAGCTTCTGAAAGCTGATAGTCATGTAAGTAACCATGAATTAAGCTGCATTGTAACCACAAGTAAAAGGTATATTTTAGTCATAATTATGTCCATAGTTTGAATGAGTAAGAAGTTGATTTTGTATGCATGCTACATCAGCGTGTGTGTGCAAGTATGAGCATGTTCTTAATGAGTATCTGTCGCTGTAACTCACAGCTTTGGTGCACTGCACGTCCTTCCCCAGCAGCCAGTTGAGCTCCAGGTTTCCTTCTCCCTGGTAGCAGGACTGCAGGCGCTCCTTGATTCGTGCATTGATGTCTCGGATGGTGAACACGCAGAGTGCTGAGTCATCCGGCGGGCGATGGAACTGCTTCTGGCCCTTGGAGAAGATGGTGAAAAGCACATCGTCCTGCGCGCTGATATTGAGCGAGGTGGCGAGAAAGCGCCCGGGTTTTCCGAGGTAGGCGGCCTGCAGTAGCCGGTACTCGACGCCGTTCTTCACGCAGCCAACGGGGAGGGAGACGTAGGAGTGAAACTTGCGATCATCCTTGCAGAGGCGGACAATGCGGGAGGTGTAGAAGAGGTCACTGGTGGAGCCGCTCGATGACATGCTGTTCTCCGGCGTCTCGGGCTGCACAGTCAGGAAGTAAACAAAGCTGCCGCTAGCGAAGCCGTAAACGTAGTAGATGTCAAAGTGGGAGACCAGAGCCAGCGTGTCTGACGGTATCTTGATGAGGGAGGACACAAAGTCGGTGTGCAGCTCATAGTCGAGCATGGCGGATGATTCTGGGTCACGGGGCAGCTTCCGGCTGGAGATGGTTGGAAAGTAGTCCTGTTTTCCATCCACTGCTGTGCCGATAAACAGGGTGCCGTCCTGCCCCTGTGAAGGCACGATGACCCCGTACATGGTCCCCGTCTGGTTGACGCTGGAGAGGTAGTGCTCTTTCTTGTGGGATGGTTCCACTAAGATGAAGAGGTCATCCAATCTGATGAGTTTACAGACACCCTGGTAGAGGCTTCCACAGGCCAGCAGCCGATTCTGGGAGTAATCAATGAGGAGAAGCTTGTTGACGTTGTTGG
>JAPZDT010000002.1:20125383-20135807 GCA_029814675.1 Acanthurus coeruleus | reverse complement strand
GGCAGCAGAGAGGCTAATCCCCCCAGCCTCCATGTCCTGCTGTGGGTTCGATGGCACTGTCAGACCCGCTGCTGCTCCTTCACACACACACACACATACGCAAACACACGCACTGTCAGCACATCAATATTATATGAGCCTGGGACAGGAGGCTTGGGACTGCATGGAGTTGACATTGTGCTTTACTGGGCGAAGCCCCATTCACTTTTTTCTTTTTTTTAACTTTCTCTCGTCGGAGCTCTTGTCAATTTCTGCCCACGTCTTTTACTCTTTTAACACTAACTGCAATCACTCTCCTGTTTATTCGATTCCAACCATCTGTTTCAGCTCCAATTAAATGGTTGGAGGTGGTGAAACTCGGGGCTGGTCTTTATGAGGGAGCCTCCAGAGAGAACCTCTCTCTGGCACTGTAACAGGAATACAGGGTTTCTTACATAAGTAATGAGGTGCAGATGCCAGCTGCGATATGGCCACACTCATGTTTTATACAACAAACTTTTCACTCGTATATCATCCTCGCAGTGTCTCTCAAAGGCATATTACTGCTTGGCTCTTGCTGCAGGAAAAAAGAAAAAAAAAACGAATGAAAATTCTTGTTTAATGCATGCACACTTGGATCTGGGTCACAAAGCCTCGCAGAGGAAAAAAATAATCAATGTCCAGACAGAATTCATTTGGTTTTATTTCAAATATTTCACTGAACTTTTAATAGGTTTTTTCTCCCAGCTTGAAAATCTTTGTTCAAACACTCAAAGGAAGGAATTCAGATTTGTGATACTTGCACTTGTGAATCTTGCTGAATAAAGACAGTGGAGATGAAAATCACTGTGACTATTGTCACATAATCACTGATTCAGTGACAGAGTCACAGCAGAAAATATCACTCTTGTCTGAAGTTTATTTTCCTTCTCAATGAGACATGATCAGATGGCAGCTGAAGTTTGTAAGGATTTAGAGGTCAAATCAATCCGAGGTACAGACATGAATATTCAGAGACAGATTTATGAAACCGGGCTTGCGGCTTCTTAATGTCACGTTGAATGTATTTTAGGTTTCTGTGACTCAGTTGAATGAAAATACCATCTGCTCCTGCTGATGAACATGGCAGGAAGTTACAATGAAGCTGAGTCCCTGCTTGTGTCTACCTGTTGGCATTGTGCAGAGGCACTCAGGAGGCTAGTTTCCATCCCTTAAAAGGAGCAGTTTTAAGCAGCACTGAAGGAGACAGAAATGTTCTGTTCACGCAGTTAAAACAGGCCAATATGTCACTGTTGCACTAAAGTTAGACGGTTTATCGAGGCTTCTATCTTTATCCACCAACCATCTCTGACAGTTTTGTATTTGCATGCTTCACTCTCAGCAAATATAATATCTTAGTTTATCTGTTTATAACAAGATGAGCATTATGCAGATTGTCATTCACAACCTGTGGAGCATCTCCAACACCCACCTCAATGATGATAACAGTCAATACATCGTCATGGCAACTACGCTTCTCATCCTAACAACTGCCTCACCGCCCACAAAAGTCCCACGGCAACAGTCACCAAGCAACCCCCTCCCTCTTCTCAGCTTCTCTATTTAAGGAGCAGAGGAGGAGGAATGATAAATGATGCTGCACAGAGAGAGAAAAAAAAAAAAATCATTTTCCAAGAGGAGATGGAGTTGCGTACAACAACTTGTTGCTCGTAATTAATTCACTCCAAACAAAGCACAACCTGTTATGTTGTGATGAATTTCCTGCAAACAGCATGAATACAAATATGGAGAGTTGCTGTGAAATATTAACAACTTCGCTGTGGTGATATGCGTTTTCCTGCAGATGTCAGAATTGTGTCTTTTTGTGGCTGGACTCTTGTGTTATGCAACACAACGGAAGTTGTCCTCAGCGTTGTTGTTAGACTCAACAATAATTATATGGGGTCATGTGTGGCTTGAAGGCACAGGATGTCCTGCTGAAAGACCCTGCATTGTGCAACGTTTTCCCCTCTGTGTGCACTGTGAACTCCAAAGACTCTGAGTCTTTGTATAGGAACTGGCATGTTTATTTGTTTATTTGCTTTTCTTATCGACCCCATTAGGAGCAAATGGAATTTGCTTCTTGTCTTCTTGGGGTCCTGAACATAAAAATGCAATAAGAAAGCACAAGTATATGTCATATAAAAAGTAAGTTAGTAAGCTGAGCAGATACACAAACTAGAGAATAAAAGCACACGTGATAACAGAACTGACATTTAGATAAACTGAAAACTGGTTTGGGAATATTTGAAATCATCTTGTTGTGCTAACTTTTCTGTTAGGGCATCACTTAAAGCAGAGTTAGCACTCGCACAAATATGGCAACACTATACAAAGTGGTATTCATTGCTCTATTTGCATTTGTTACACAAAGGCAGATCCGTGGTGAAGAACAGCGTGGAGAGCTGCTCTGTGAAGAGCCACGGTCTGTGATATTCAAGTTTAAATTGCTGTCATTAAAAACTGACTCTCTGTTTTCTCCCTCAGAACATTGAGATGTTGAGAAATGGTTGATCCAAGTTATTACATTGACAATAAAACCATAACACCACTTAGGGATCCTAATGGATAAGCTTCTATTATTATTTATATGCTTAAATATGCTTATTTGATGCCCTTTTTGATTCCTGGTTGATTTTCTCTGAGGGAAAAAGTAGGTCTGGACATGTTTACAGCATCAGTGCATCAACTGTTCTTATAAACTCTGAGTCTGGACGCAGTATAGATACAGACTGGTAACCACACAAAAAATTCACTACAAATTTTGTGACTACAAGCTGACACTCATTCAACCATTCTTTGCTAATTTTCTCTCCTTATGCAGCAAGTGTGAAGGGGTTTAGCTGGCTGGGAGCTGATGGGTAAATCGAACTGTCTGTGGCCTGAAAGCTAGCTGCACCAAAAGTCTGTCTGTCATCGTTTGAACTGGACAAAATAAGGGAAAGTACGTGTGGAGTATTTGCTCTTATTGAAGGTCATTTATTCTGCTGAGCCTGGTAATAACTAGCTGCTTGGTTGGAAAATAGTGGCACTCATTGTATCAAACAGAGCATTTCTGAAATAAAAGTCTACGCTTCCTTGAAATGATCATTTCACAGACAATGCAAGTATCGTTGTTATCATCTTTTGTGAAATGAGGCCAAGCTTTTGACCTTCTCTTCCTCTCCACCATGACTCCTTCTCGTTGCAAGTCTCCAGCAGCGTGGAAGCATGAGTTTGACATCGTTGTTTTGTAATGCACAGCTGTCAGATAAACATGTCAGCATCGACTAAATGAATGTGCTCTGAGGCAAACCACACCAGTAAATCAGACAATTGGAACAGGCTTTCAGCAGTTACCAGTTCTTGATTTCTTATCCTGCCCACATTAATTTCTTGCTTACCAATGAGTGTGATGTTTGTATTTCAGGATTACTCACAAAACCGAACAAATTAAAATACCTACAAGTTATTTCCCTGTTTCCTAAGAAGCTTTTTCCTCCTTGTCTTGTTTTTTTACCGACTAAACACTAACACAGGAAGTCTCTGCAATCCAAAGGAGCTGTGACCACTCAAGGAGGGAGGGAGGGAGGGAGGGAGAGAGGACATTAGCTGACCCACTCAAAGCAAAAAATGGACATTGGCACGATTTCAGTCCTTTTTAGTCAGCTGCACAAGCATGTGATGCAGAGCTTAAACTATGCAAAAAGCTAGAAGCCACACAAGCCTGCTTCACCACCAAGATTTGTCTATCTGGTGCTGAAATGCAACGCTCCCACACACGTCTGACCCTGGCTCTCCACAGTCTCAGCCTCTTTATGGGACGGGGGACGGCTGACAGAGGGAGGTGCGGCTAACCGAGGGAGGAAATGACAACAGGAGCATGTGACTGCAGTTGTTCTCCCAAACACAGACAGACTAATTGTCCAGGGTTGGATTTAGTCTGGGCGAAAGTGCGCGACAGAGACACTGGAGGATTTCTGGACTTACTTGAACTTTGAAATTTTCTGGTTGTTGCTTTGCTCCCTGCAAATAGGAATTATTACACTTGAATCCAGCAAAAAACTTTTATTGGTGATTTGGTTGCAAATATTTACTCTCTTCCTGTTACTGATCTGTCTTATGGTCTGTGTGAGAGTGGATCTGAGAGATGTATGTGCATGTGTTCTTTCTCATGACATTTCACTGTGTGCTAAAGGGCCTGTTTTAATACCTGCTGCTGACATAACAACCTGGTCTTTCCTGTCAGTAAGGTGTTGCTGGTATGTGGAAGCAGGTTAGTGAAAATGCACTGCTGTTTGTCAGACAAGGATACACTGAGAGAAAGACAAGAAACTGAGAGCAGAGAAGAGAGTGCATAAACCTGTGGAAGGCTCGGTTGAACGTAGTAGTATATTAACTCATCCTCTGGACTCTATAAAGGGAGAAGACAGAGTGCAGAGACCTTTATGTATGCAGTGTAGACAAGGGATGTTGTCAGCTCTCTCCGGCTTTGGCACTGGTTTGAAGCCGCAGGACTTTAAAAGTAATCTAAGTTCACCATGAGCTCCACTAAGAGATGGTTATCTTCTCGCCGCTCTAAATTTTACATGTAAGTCCTTAAATGTCCGCTCTTAAGTACTGTTCTTAATCATTTGGTGGCTGCATCCACTCAATCATTCATTCAGTCTCTATTTTTTGCCCTCAACACACTTCCAAGTTTTTCGCTGTGATGTTTTGTCAAGCCACTCGTGACTCATTCTAAAAGCTGATACTCACTTTCTCTTGTAGTGTGGAAGGGGAGTCCCAGTGTCCAGACACGGGCACCCACAAAGAAACCTCATTCAGCCACACACCTTATCTGCGAGGCTCAGAACGCTACACTGACAGCGGCAGCAGCAGCGCACCCTCCGGATCCAGGGACCCTTCATGCGTGGCTGCCTCCAGTTCAGCCAGCTTGGCCTGGGCACTGCGAACACGCCACCAACCTGCGAGTCTGGCACTTCGCAAGCAAGAGGAAGAGGAAAACAAGAGATGCAAGGCCCTTTCAGACAGCTACGAACTCTCTACAGATCTGCAGGATAAGAAGGTATCAGTGCTGAAGACATGAGAGTACATGTTTGTGTTATTTGTTGATTTCCAGAAGTCATGAACACTAGAAAACATACAGATGATGGATTCCTCTCAGGAGGGTTAATAGGTGCAAGATGCACAGACAGTAAAGATGTAATCAGTCTTCTTCTTTGTTTTTCTTTTCGTCCACCTTTTGCCAGGTGGAAATGCTGGAAAGAAAGTACGGTGGCTCGTTCGTAAGCCGCAGAGCAGCCAGGACCATCCAGACGGCCTTCAGGCAGTACCGCATGAACAAGAACTTCGAGCGCCTCAGAAGCTCCGCCTCAGAGAGTCGCATGACACGCCGCATCATCCTGTCCAACATGAGACTGCAGTATTCTTTTGATGAGCGACAGCCTCAGCAGCAGGCCCAGACGCAGACCAACTTCACCCACAGCGTTGCCATAGGGCCTCCTCATTCCCCCGACACAGACCGCCCACGAGACTACACACACCTGGAGGACTCCTTCTCCAAACAGGTACCACTGCTGTGAATCTGTTGTGTAATATGGGCTTCACAGGTAACTTTTTTTTTTCAACAACTCTCTGTGACATAAAAGATTTAAAAATATTTCCTGTGACATAAAGAAACAGACAAATGAGAGAGAAACAGGAAGAAAAGAAAAACAAGTCATTGAACACCTGGACAAAGCAAACTAAAAGACATTTCTGACCTTGACAAGAACATTTGGTATCACCAGCCTTTCAAAGCTTGCTGGAAACAAGATACTTACACTCTATTTTAACATTCTTACTATAAAAGCAAGTTCCACTTTCTGACACAAGTAATGCTGAACTGCTGCCACACTTTGTCCTTCCTCTAGGTCAAGTCCTTAGCTGACTCCATAGACGATGCCCTCACCTGCCGCACCGGTCGCAATGATTCCCAGGAGGGCAGCAGGGAGGGTGGAGGGATTAGTGAAGACTTCGGTGAGTGTGTGTGGAGCAGCAGCAGCAACCCTTCCTCCCAAAGAGGATTGGGAGAACGAGCCAGGGGGGCCGGAGGAGGACTCAGCATGCACGGCGACAGCACCGCCACCTCGTACAGTGACGTCACCCTTTACATGGATGATGGCATGCCGTCATCCCCGCTCTCCTTGGATCGGGCACCCAGCAGCACAGATACAGAGTACTGGGGCCCCGGTGGTGGTGTTGGAGGGCGTGAGGACAGCAGGGACACTGAGGGAGGGGGCAGCAGCAACAGTCGCCGCAGCACCCCATGTACTGAATGCAGGGACTATCGTTTGAGGGGCGCACATCTGCCCCTCCTCACTATCGAGCCGCCCAGCGACAGCTCGGTGGACATGAGTGACCGTTCAGACCGCGGCTCTCTGAGCAGACAGCTGGTCTACGAGCAGGAACCTGGGGTAGGGGCTGGCTCCCCTCAGGGAACCCTCAAACACTCCCCCAACACGGGCACACGCCCTTCCTCCACAGCGGCCGCCCAGGGTCAGACCCGGGCCCCTGGCAGACCCATACCCACACACATCCCTCACCAAGTGGCAGCACACCACCACCATCACCACCACCCCATCCACCACCATCAGTACCCCGACACACCCTCATCGTCCTCCTCACCCCAGCAGCCCCCCACCACCCCTATGTCCTCCTCGTCGTCCACAGCTCTGCCCCCTGGTGGCTTAGAGCAGCCGTGCTGCTCGGACGGAGACAACGACTCACTCAACTCCACCACCAACTCCAACGAGACCGTCAACTGCAGCTCCGGCTCGTCGTCTCAGGACAGCCTGCGGGAGCCTCTGCCCCCTCTGGGAAAACAGACCTATCAGAGGGAAAGTCGCCACAGCTGGGACTCCCCACCCTTCAACAGTGATGTGGTGCAGAGACGGCAGTACCGTATAGGGCTCAACCTCTTCAACAAGTAAGATGCATGAAAGGCTAAAAAAGAGAAGAGTCCGTTTTCACTGATATCTTACAATTAAATTTACAATGAGAATTTTTTTTCACTGATTATAGGAAGCCAGAGAAAGGGATCCAGTACCTGATAGAGAGAGGTTTTGTATCCGACACTCCGGTTGGGATTGCTCGCTTCATCCTGGAGAGAAAAGGCCTCAGCAGGCAGATGATTGGAGAGTTTCTGGGAAACCGACAGAAGCAATTCAACAAAGATGTTTTAGAGTAAGTGTGAGGGAAAGCAATGCACAGAAGCAGCAGGATTTTCTGATGAGGACACTTTGGATCAGAAAATATAAGACAAAGATCCAAGTTGTATTTCTGTATTTTCAGATTCAAATTAGTCACTATGCAGATCAACATATGTGCACCACATTTCAGCTCATATATTCCACATCAGTCTGATTGCATTCGAACTCGAAGCAAACCTGATCCCCACACACACACACACAAACTTAGTATGTAATACTATGCAACATGATTTACAGTCTGCGTAGATGGATGTTTCCGTGGTGTGCAACATGTTTGGTCACACTGTGATCTGCCATGTGTGTTTCAGCTGTGTGGTGGATGAGATGGATTTCTCAGGGATGGACTTGGACGACGCTTTGAGGAAGTTCCAGGCTCAGATTAAAGTTCAGGGAGAAGCCCAAAAAGTGGAGAGGCTCATAGAGGCTTTCAGGTTTGTTTGAGCTGGATGCACAATAATTACAACAGTAAAAGGCCCAAGTGATGGATAACTAGAGATACATGTCATAAAATCAAAATTTAACCGTTTAACTGTTGTTTGTGTCTCCTGTGCAGTCAGAGATACTGTGTGTGTAATCCAACCCTGGTCCGGCAGTTCCAGAACCCGGACACCATCTTCATCCTGGCCTTTGCCATAATCCTCCTCAACACAGACATGTACAGTCCCAACGTCAAAGCGGAGAGGAAGATGAAACTGGAAGATTTCATCAAGAATTTAAGAGGTGCTGACAGACAAAAACAGAAACATTTAACACTCAACTTAATGAAAAAACATATTAATGATGTCTTTCTAACATGTTGCCTTCATGGCAGCTATAAAGAAAAAGAACATGCATCTATGCGATGGGACCTAACATGTTGTTTAGCTACAAGTTGTTATCATGATTTAGATTAATAAGGATGAGAGTTAAAGCCAACTGAATTTAAAAATATTTTTTTCATGTCACTGCATATATTTTGCTCTGTAGTTTAGCGATGCCACACACAATCATTGCATTAATTTAATCGCATATAATTTCCAGTATATATCTATGAGGGTGGAAACCTTATTTTGATCCAGTCGATCAAAATCTTGCATAAGGCAATGATGTCAGCATTATATCTGGCAGAACAGACGGTCAAAGTGAGCCAGAACCAGTCAGCCTCACAGAACAAGAGCTTTCAGCTACAGTCAAACGATCAAAAACATGACGCCTTATTCGTTTCTGTAAACTCTTTCTTAACCTCAGTTTAAAACATCATGAGGAAGGATGTAAAGGATAATTCATAAGGACTTAAAGACAACTGAAGTGCTCAAGAGAATCAGATTGGGCTTATTCTAATCTAAATAACTTTGTAAAAGTGCGTGTTAATTGTGCTTTGCTTTGAATGTTAGTGCTGTGAGGAAATGTGAAACAGCATTGTTTCTTTTGCTTCTGTGAAAGATTCAGTTTATCCAACGCTGAAGGCGATAAGAAAGGAAGCGTTGTGTTTTATCACAGCTGCCACTTTGATACCTTTGGGCCATTTTTCTCAGTGAGGATCCTTCCCAAGAAAAAAATGGACTATTTGACCGTTGTGGCTCTTGTTTGTTTACTTTCCCTTGTTCCCTGCGGTGTAACATCGACACTCCGGCAGCAAGCTGCTGTCAATCAAACACAGACACTAACATGCCCCTTCAGCCGGTGGGCTGAGATGATGAAGCATTTCTGAGAATTTCCCAAAAGACCTTTATTTCTTCCTCTCAGTAAAAAAAAAAGATACAATTTAAAAAGCCCTGGACATATTTTTTGAACAGAAAAATGATGATGTAGTTGGTCTTTAAAGTAATTATCTTTCAGATTTCCTTTCAAATCTGTTAAGTCATTGTCTAGTATCCAGTAACACAATGTTTATTGAACTTTCGGCCCACTAATCAAAGCCCTTGCATTCGCACTATTGTGAACTTGGTGTCTTTGACGTCATTTCTGGGTAAAAATCAGTTGCCATCACCCAGCAGTAGTTGGTTTGCCAGGATGAGTAGGCGGAACTAATGCAATCGACTCCCTCGTCAACTCACTGGTGTGTGAGCTGGTGTACTGTTGTTTCCAGTCTCTGCCAACGTTGCCAGTAAACGGTTATTGTTGCCGAACAAAACAAGGAAAATATTGATGACTGCAGACTATGGAACTTAAAAAACAAGTGAAAATCAAAAAGACGTCATCGACACAGTTTGGTTTTCTGTGAAGTGAGGTCGAATGCAGTGATCACTTATCAAGGCCAAAGAGAGAGAAATGAACTTCCTAAGTGGTGTTCAGATGTGTCCTGCAGGCACACTGTAAAATTTGTGACTTGTGCAGTGAAGTTTTGATAAAACATTATTTTCCTAAAACCCTTCCTTTCCCTGCCTCCGCTCCAGGCGTAGACAATGGTCAGGATATACCCAGGGACCTGCTGGTTGGGATCTACCAGCGGATACAGAAATGGGAGCTACGGACCAATGACGACCATGTGTCCCAAGTGCAGGCAGTGGAGAGAGTCATCGTGGGCAAGAAGCCTGTAAGTTTCGTTATTGAATAAAGCAACATTTGGGCTTTATTACATGTTATACCAGTTAAAAGTTATACATTTTGTTTGTGCTGTACTGTTTTGTCCATATAGGTGCTGTCCCTTCCCCATCGTAGGCTGGTGTGTTGCTGCCAGCTCTATGAGGTTCCCGACCCCAACAGACCTCAGAGAACAGGAGTGCACCAACGGGAGGTCTTCCTCTTTAATGACCTTCTGGTGGTAAGACTCACACTAAAGACACTAAATAAAGATAAGAAATCTATTTAATTAAACAGAAGTGTAAAAGAATAAAAGCCATCTATGTTGTGCATCAGGTAACCAAAATCTTCCAGAAGAAGAAAACCTCAGTGACTTATAGTTTCAGACAATCTTTCCCTTTGGTTGAGATGCAAGTGCACATGTTCCAGAACTCATGTAAGAGACCATTTTTCCTTTTTACAACTTTTCAACTGATTTTAATTACCCTTTTACCCTTAGGGTATTTTACGTGTATCTGTCTCTTTGCACTCCTCAGACTACCCTCATGGTATCCGCCTGACCTCAGCAGTTCTGGGTGGGGAGAGGAAGGTTCTTATCGTTTTTATGGCACCCAGTCAGCAAGACCGCACCCGCTTTGTCAGTGACCTCAGGGAGAGCATTGCTGAAGTGCA
>JAPZDT010000002.1:18875633-18889773 GCA_029814675.1 Acanthurus coeruleus | reverse complement strand
CACCAAAAATTTTAAAAAAAAAAAAAAAAAAAAAAACTACCAATAATAACATTGAATATTCAGAGAGAACAATACTTCAAAAGGAAGCCAAAATCTGCAAGTAAAGCTGTGCTCGGTGTTTGCCCTTTGGGATATTGTGAGCTTTGGTGTGTATTGTCAGAACTGTGTAATTAATCATACCACGTAACTGCATTCACAGGGTCCCCTTTGGTTAATTGGACTGCAGCTACCGAATGGACTAAGTGATGATTTATTCAGCAGGCAGGTGGAACGCCGCCCTCCGCCCCCCACCTCCCAGGTACCAAGAATGGATGGCTCACTCCTGCTCCCAACTTCTCCCCGCCTCTCCTCAATCCCTCAGGCCAATCGACTCTGAGGGCACATTAACAAGATAGGCTTCACGTGGACAAAATGAGGGGAGGAAAGGTACAGTCGAATCAATTTTCCCTCTCTTTTTTGCCGCACTAAAGACTTATACTGGTAAGAGCAGAAGAACAGATAAGGATATTGACAATCTGTAGAAAGTTTAACAAGTGAACTTCCTTGCAGTGCCTCTTGGCAACTGAAAACAAACAGCAGAGCCAGCCAAAGGTGAAGCCCTGTAGACATACGCTGCCCTCTCCACTTCGTGGGTCTCTGTTTCATTTTCTGTCCGTGCTGTGAGGCAGATCAGTGGTAACTCTATAATTTCAGGCTTGTTGGCGAGCTGGGCCATTGTGCCAGGCTTTGTTTCACTGCTTTATCTGAGGTTAGGATTTTGTGGCCCCACAGAGCAGAGTAAAGTGTGTGTGGTGAAGACAAAGACATCCCTTACAGGTGGAGTAACCAACTGTGAAGAGTCTTAATTGAATCCTTTAGTAAACCTGAAGCAATAGCCAATAGCACTTGACATTAAGGTTTAAACACTAAGTAGTGTAGTATTCTGATATGTGAGAGTAAGTATTAGGGTTGTAAAAGTAGCCAGTTGATTTTGATGAATTAATTTTAGAAATAAAAAGGAAATTAACCCAGATTAATGATGCCCCTCAGCCCCATAGGTTACTGAACACGCAACACTCAGAAACAGTAATTTTTATAAATGTAATAATTGTTAGCTTGGGCCAGAAAATAAAAAAAATAAATTAAAAAACTGCCAGATGGAACTGTTGATGGGACTTTGTACAATTTAATATAATTTTTTATTCCATCAGACCACTTCAAGTCTCTAAAATCACCTCCAGCACTCGGCAGTGAGGCTGGTGGTCAGATCAAGCAAAGCATCTGATGCTAATGTTAACAATCAGTCTCATCAGCAGCCTGTTGATCTTCAGAGTTGAGAATAGCTGTTCATTCACTGACTGACTGAAATGCATTTGAAGTGAATTATTGTTTAATGCGTGTCATCGGCAAATATTGATATTTAAGTAATCTAAATTAATTGATCACAAATGATGTAATTAATTAGATCCATTTTTAATCACCTGACAGTAATGGCTGTTCGTATGATGTCAGATATTTATCATCCACTGCAATTTGTTGACAGTACAATAGTGTGATGTCAGATTTTATTGTTTTCTTTTATTTCCCTGTTCAACCACATGTGACATTTCCCAGATAATTGGTCAGAACGAACCCTATAATTTGAAAACAGGACTCATAGATCAACATTAGGAATACCCGTTCTCTTGCTGTAGTTTGTGTCAGTGCTGCTGGCGTATTATTACCCTGAGATAACCACACTTAAATAGTTAATGCAGCTGTGAGCCCCCCTCAGCATTACAAATGGGCCCATCTGTCTCACCTAGACCCCCGCGGGTGGCAGCGCCACAGTCCATCTTCAGCAACTCTAATCATTCATCAATAGACAGCTATCTGACACCCGCTTACACAGGATACTGAGCACTGCGATGTGGTCAAGGCCAGAGACGGACATCATGGTGTCAGAGACAGGATCTGTCAACTGATATTACTCCAGATGCCACTGTGGGACTTCCCAGTTACAACAGCTGATATGCAGGCTCCAAGCACAATCTACTTATCTAAAACTGCCTTCTACCATTTTTTTCTAATCTGTCTAGACAGTGAAAAAGGACAAAGAAATTGATGTGCAATTTACCAGATTGACGCATCGTGTAGATTAAAGGGATGCTCCAAAAATCAAAATCTATTTCCAAGTCTTGGAAGTGCTGGTGCATATGTGAAAAAGTTGCAGAAATCTTTCATTGCTTCAGAGCGAGTGATGCAGCCTGTTATAAATGGCCTTGTGAGACGGCGTTGGTTTGGGCTGAAGATGGAAAAAATTTATGGATGTGGAGTCAAAAAGAGTAAGTGAGCTTACCAGACCTCTGTCGCTGCTTTTTAACTCTGCTCGAGGCCATAGCTCGAGGCTACGTTAGCCACTATTGGCGTAACACACCTGAATATCTGATCGAAGTGCTAGCAGTCAAATCAATGAGGTTTTTTTTTCTCTTTCCTACCAGGTTTCTGGAGTATGTTTTTAAAAACAGTTATAGGTTTTAGATTGTGTTATTTAAGCCAAACATACAGTATTCCTTTCCTTTTTACAGTGATATTCTTAAAATGTCATGGTCTGGCCACTATTTGTTCATAAGAAGTCTGTTTACTCTATTTGAGAGGCAAGTGTGCACTCCCACCAATTTGCCTGACAGGGGAATGCCCGTCAAAATGCAATCAATAGGACAAATCCTGACATGACTCAGCTCTGCAGCTGAGCCTAGCACCTGTTTTGTAGAAGAGTTTGTAAACCTTTTATCTCTGACTGTAAAGCCTGGCTCTTATTTGTTGTTGTGGTCATCACATCAGCTCTCTGCCGTGAGAATATGCTCCCCGTTCCCAATGGAAATAAAAAAAAAACAGTGATAAAACTCACGCACAGCCCGACTCAATAAGTATCCTGCACAGATGCAGCCCGAGCCAGACCGCCATCTCCAGGGACTGCAGCTGCCACGCGAGGATGTGACAGGCCCGAAATGGGCAGGCGGGCCCCTTCTCTTTTGATCAATCAGGTAAGACAGAGCCGGGTAGTGTGAATTGTAGAACTCCAGATGCACCATCACCAAGGTGACTCTCATCACCCCTCCCAGCCGCTCTGCACACATGCTCATCTGTCAGAGTGACAGGGCTCCTTTGGTTTCTCTACTTAAGTTGGATTTAGACCTGACGAGGGTCCGTTGAATTAAGTAGTAACCCAATTCAGCTGCTTCTGATTGTCATTTCTAGAGGGCAGGCTTTAAATCAATTGGCACACTATATTTTTAGGAGATTTAATGAGGAAAAGGGAGGACACATGCAGAACTTTGCTCCATGAAAGTCTTAATTTGGGGACATCTTTTGAAAGCAGTGCATTCCTTAGGCTATGAATGGGTTGCTTTGAATGGATGGATTGTCTTGGAACAACATTGCCACAGTTATTTCCGCATGACTGAGGCATCAGTTCATGTTTACTGCATTGCTTTCATTTCTCAGTGACAGCAAACCTGCTACACCTGAGATTCAGGTGAGGAATCGGCGCTGAGCAGATATCCTCAGGCTAAGACTACCCTCTGCTGGACGAGGCAATGCTGTGCCTGGCTGTCAGGAGACATCTGTGACAACAAGAGCTGATATGTCTTTTATCACTGAAGGGGAATGAACATCGACACAATAACACTTCACCAGAGATTTATGTCTGTAGAGCAAATCTGTCTGCGGTGGGGGTGAATGGAGGAGAAGAGGCGCTGCTTGTTTTTCTCCTCTGACAAAAATAAACAATAAGAAATGTTCTCACTTGACATATGAGTGCTGTTTGTGCACAAGAATCACCACAAGATGGTGTTATTTCTCAAGGATGTCTCATGTAGGGCTGCAAAATCTAATGTCTGTCTGCCATCTATTGGTGAAGAGAGTAGACTGCCGTTTAATTAACAATGATTACTGATCCATACTCTGCAGCTACAGGTACCTAAAGGGCTATATATAAAGAACATTCAGCTCCTAAAACAAGTCTGACATTTATTATTGTGTGGATTCAAAGTAACAAATACATAACTGTTAAATAAAAACACACATAATGAATATTGCATATATTAACAAGCTGCTGCCGTTCATATAATTACACTCTAGCTGACTCTGACCTCTCTGTTGAGGCACAAACACAGCAAGAGGGGTTAGCCTCCAGGGATGAATAGATTATATGGTAATAATGCTAAAGAGTTAAATGTGTTGTATGTATTAGTATAGTAATCAGCATTCTGGCATGCAAAAGCACCACTTTGTGCATAATTCTTTACATTAATACACACCCACACACACACACACACTAACACACACAAATTGGACTGGATGTGTTAAAAAAAAAATCATGAGTCAGTGGAGGAACTTCATTCGAAGTATATATGTTATGAGCTACTAATTCTAATGGTAAAAACAAATGGAATAGAGTGAAATAAAGCATAAAAGAGCAGACTTGTGTGCATGTTAAGGCAGTTGTTGCCAAAGGAAGTTTCAAATATGGCACTGTTTTCACCCTTAGAAATTTCATAAGCTTGAGTCACAGTATGACTGATGCACCCGCTGGATCCCTGTCCAAAACTCTCAGGATGTGGATATGAAACTATTTGAAAGCGAGAGTGGAACGTTGACTCAGTGACCGACGTTCAGAGGTGAAATTAGGTAGTGTAAGAACTCCCATTATCCCCCTGCTTATAGGAGTATCGCATAAATACAGTGCCGTGTTCACTAAACAATGAGCACGCGCTACTTCCTGTGTTTGTGTGAGTCAGATACTACTCATGAGCGTGCTGAATCAGCCGGGCCCCATCCCCCGCCCACTAACCTCCATCCGCCCCCTCGCATAACTATAAAAGACACCCACACACATATTCCCATCCTCCGCCCACCTTGCCTTTCAACTGCTCCCACACTTTTCCTCTCCCCTCCTGGCGGATTTTCTCTCTCTCTCTCACAGTCTCTGTCTCTCTCTCTCTCTCTCTCTCTCTCTCCTGCTCCTTTTTTTCCCCCCCTTTATCTCCTCTTTAGAGGACGAGAGGGAGGATGTGAGTGGCGTGTGTGTATGTGTGTGTTAGTCATGTTCAGGCTCATCCAGGGCCAACAGCAGCACAAGCAGGGGGAAACCCAGGCGCAGGCAGGAATAGGATGTTTTGTCCACATCTGTTAGCTGGTTTGGCTGCAGCACCCTTGCGGTTTACACAGGGCCTAAAAATGGATTGCTAGAATGAGCTAGAGAGCGTGCTGGAGGGGAAGACGGATGAGCATATAGGAGGAGAGTGAGGAGGGGGGAAAGGGCAGGAGGACAGAGGTGGGGGGAGGGGTGAGCATGCCAAAGTGGGCCAAGACCCCCCTGGTAGCTAATAGGATTCTGTCTGCCCTGAGCTGCTGCAGAGTTCACGAGCCAGGAGATGGACTCTTTAAGTGTGCGTCTGATGTGGAAGTGTTTGTCTCGTGTAAGATTTGATTAGCATCTCAATCCAAACTGACTCACGGGTTTGTTTAGTGGCTTTCTCGTGCCACAAGATGTAGTTATTCTGGTGCAGAGAGCATTTATTCATTCATCAGTCTGTGATGAGGGGCAATGCTCTAAAATAGTGTAACTTAAGTTCTGTATTAGTAGAAAATGCAAATTTATATCGTGACACTGATATAATTTTTTAGAAAGAATCTGACCCTTCAAACTGCGAGAGGAAAACAAAGCGTGTGATAAAACAGTGAAGTATTGTTTGATTTCTGTAAAATATTGACATTTTTTAACTACACTTTCACCTACTTTCACTTTCTGATAAGATGACAATTTTCACACAGTTTCATTCTGTAAAATTATTTTGCCCTTGAAAGCGGCACAGACAGAAGCGGCTTATGTTCAAATAGCTGTCATGACCTATATCTGTACATGACGATACTCAATACTGTGCAGCAGAGTTCAAGATCATCAAAATTAAGGAGGAAAAATACATAATTAACTGCTCAGGTAAAACACTGGACATTTGAATTGTGAATTTGCTCTCAAATTTAAAGACCAGCCTGTTGATACATGGGAAGGGAAACCCCTGTTCTGCTCTGTTATCAGTTTGCACTGATTTTGCAGTTTAGTAACTAACTGTTTTGCTTCACATTTAAATGTCAAATGCCAACATTTGTTTTGCATCATCTGTGATCAGTCACATTATCCAGTCCTCCCATCGGTCTCCAGGTGGTGCCAGTGGTTGAGAAGGACAACATTCCTCACGCGCGCTCACACTTACACTCACACACACGCATACTCTCACACACACAGAATGGACCTATTCCCCTGCTTCCATCCACATACTGAGGGGCTGGGTATATGGCAGAGATGTGTGAGTGTGTGGGGGATGGGGCTGAAGTAGTTGTGGAAGATAGAGAGGAAGGAAGTGAATAGAGGGAGAAATGGGGAGGGAAGGGGGTGGCATGCAAGGCAAGCACATGCTGAGCAGAACATTGGACTCATTGAGAAAAGCGCTCTCTCCATTCATGCCCTATGCAGCCGCCTTTTCAGCAAACTCCCACTCTTCTCATCATATATGTACAGTTTATTAATATCTATCTGCTATTTGCGGATTGATATGTCCAATTAGTGTGTTTTTTCCAATCCACAGTTATCATAGTTAGTTATTATATTATATATAGTTATTATATTATAATCTTTTTTTAAAAAAAAAAAAGATGGAGTGGTGAAAAAAACAGAAATGCTGGCCAATGACGTGTTCCAACCACTTTCAGGTCGCTCTGCATTCTCAGTATCTGTTTCAGTTGCACAGTAGAGACGACCTATCAACACCAGATGGGCAGGTCATTTACATCAGAAACTCTTGTGTGAAAGTACTTTTAAGGTGGTTTGATAGGAGCACAGCTTCTAAACCATCTTGCTTTGTCTCTGCCACACCTCTGCTATAGACATCAGATTTCTATTTTAAATGCAAAAATGGTTAAATCAACATTAAGTGGGAACAACATGAAGGATTCACCTTTATTTTTAACATGAATGAAAGCTGGTTTTTGACTCAAAGCCACAATCAGAAAAAATAAATGACATATGGAACAGAGACACGTAAACTTGAGCTTGAAATAACTCACGTGTAATGCTATGATGCAGTAATTGAGTGTTTTTACTAAAATAACATGTATTGCTTAAATTACATCAGTGACAAACTAAACACACAGCCGTTGCAGAGTCATTTTAATTAAACAGTGAACTGAGCAAAACAAACAAACAGCAAACAAACAAACAAACAAGTAATCTAGATTTGCTTGTGTGACATTTCAGTTTCATTTTCAGACTCTCTTTATAACTTAAATTGTTTACTTTCATTTATCAGTAATTGTCACTGAGCAGCCTCCTTCCAAGGTTTTTCTGTATGGTTGTTTTTTTTTTATCAAACTTTTATTTATCTTTGAAAGCTTCACTGAAATAACAAATCTGTGTTAATGAAATATGAGAAGAAAAAAAGAGACAATATGATAAAAAATACAGAGAGATTAAAAAATCAGAAATAAAATTCCTTTATACATGAATCAGATAATGGTTATTATATTACCCCAGAAACAACAAGCACACCACCTTAAAAACTGCACAAGAGCTGTCAAAAATCATACAAATAAATAACAACAATCTAAAACAATAACTTTATCACAAGGCTGGTTCCATAACTGGGGTCAAGACCTCACAGAGGAGTCACAAGATAAGTACAACAGGTCGTGAGACAATTCACAGGGAAGGAACGCACAAACAAAGCAGACATTTACTGAAAAAATGTTTTTCCAGACATTTGCCAGAAAAGACTAGATTTTTAGGATTTAAAAAATAGCTTTTTGTTTGATTCTGGTTTTAGGCGCATAGACATGCAACAGTTGTCAATGGCTAACCAGAAGTTTTGTTTTAAAGGGTTGCGTAAAAAGATGAGTCTACTGTTATAAAATGCCTCTTAAGCATCTGTATCCAGAAAACAGAGCGGCAGTTTAACTTCAATAATTTAAATTCACAATAAGATTAAATTTAAAGAACTTACTGCAGAAAGTATCAGGCAGAGAAAGCAGCACACATACAGTAAAAGTTTTTTACATTTTACTTTTTTGTCAAATAAAATTACAAAGAGAAGCTAATAAACCACTTAAAGCTTTACAGACAAATAGTTTTTTTTAAAAACTTGTTTGAATCAAGTCTATTTAAATACAATAAAATACTCATAGTTCACTTCAACTGTAACAAAAAAATGCAGCAGTCTTTTCTAAAACCACGCCCGTACTTGTTTCACTCCCACTGAACACCCACATTTCAATGACTTAATATGATTTTTGATACATTTTTGTATGCATTAACCGATATTACGCAAAGCCCAGAGTGATTAAAAAAGTAAATAAGTACATCACCTAAATACTGCAGAGATGCTTATAAGTTACTTGAGTGTTTTCATTTTATTGTTATTTTTGCTTCTCTTTTTACCACAATTAAGAGAGCAAATACTTTTTTCTCAGCTTTTTTTTTACATAACAGCTGTATCTAGTTACCTTGCTAAAAATTGAGACTGTGGAAAAAAAGCATACTTATTTATAAAATGAGACACTTTATAAGACATATTGATGAAACTGACAAAAAGTAAATCAAAATTATCTTCAACTAATGCAACTACAACAATAAATTCCACGAAAATAATCTGATGGTGTATGAAGCACGTGTTAGTTTTCTGTATTCAGTTACTAACTTTTCATACTTTGATGTTTGAGTACTTACCTACCTTTACAACATTTCGAACGCGGGAATTTTTGAGGTAAGGCAGTTTAACTGTGTAGTTTTGCTTCATTTACTCAAGTAAAGAATGTGAGTAATTCTTCCAGCTCTGTAAAAGATAAGACTCAAGGAGGAAACCAACAAGAGATGCCTTTCTGAGCTTCAAACCGGCTTGTGTTTACATTGGGGGAGGTCATAGTTCACTCAACATCACTGTGGAGACAGTGGTATGCACTCATGAGCTAATGCATCCAGCATCAGATACCATTTATTTTAATGACAACGCTTTCTTCTGCTGCTGGAAGTATATTCTGCAACTTTCAACACATGCTTTTTGGTGTTTTGTGATCAAACCTGGAGGCTATGAAGGACCCAGGAGGATGAGGAGGTGGAAGAGGAGGAGGAGGAGGAGGAGGAGGTGGTGGAGGAGGGGGAGGAGGGGGAGGGGGTTGAGCTCCTCTAGTAATGTTGGTGGCCCATTTATCATATCTCCGCCCTCCAGTGTTTCGGCTCCCATGAGGGCGGCTCTTTAAATTGCCCCCAAACTGCTCCTGGCTGGCGCCTTTTTCCCTTTATCTGCAGGAGACAAGACGCACGTGCTATTTATAGGACGACGTAGGAGAAAACTTCTCAACCTGCTGGTAAATAATTCAAAAGCTTATTTTATTTTTCCAAAAAAAAAAAAAAAAAAAAAAAAACCCCAAAAACAAAACAAAAACAAAAAAATCGCTCTCTTTCGTTTCCAATTCATAACGGGTCTTTAAGGCTGCATGAGCTGGGATTTAGAAGGGGCGGGCTGTGTGTTGTCTGACGAATAAAAGCTGTAGCCTATAGATCGGCGCAAGGCTTTTAACCGGGTACAACCAGCCAGGCTTAAAGGAAACATTTCGTCTTAAATTCAGAGCAGAGGTTATAACTGAACGATAGAGGTGAGTGCAAGAAATCGTGACGGCGACTGAGTGAAACTATGCATGCTCGGTAAGCATGAACCGATCTCTGAATGCATTTTATGGAGCTGGAGCTCCGGCGAGGGGAGGCTTGCATGCTTGAAATGTGAAGCCAGCCTTTTGTTGCTTTGGCCCGGGCTTTCGCCGCCGCCGCTGCCGCTAACGAACCCAACCACCTCGCTGCCTTGCATTGTCTTTATCTCTCTTTTTCTGATTAGACAGACGCGATTGTCCATGCAAAGCTACGTTTAGCCTGCAAATCGAGCACCGAGCACACACCGGTCATTGTGTGTGTCGGTGGGGATCCGTTCACGGCCCCGGCGTGCAGACATGCTGTGGGATAGTTTCATGCAAGGCCCTATTATTGGCCACAACAACGGGCCTCTAAACATGGTTGGGTTCAGTAGGCTTTAGCAGATTTGTGTGGCCTACGACCGCCTACGGTGTCCCGGCTATACCATGCAAGCCGGTTTTATCATCGCCGCCTGGTTTCAGAGGCACCGTCGACTGTGTAACGGAGCGCAGATGAGACAGAAATAGACCTGGAAATAAATGCGGATTAATTGAGTTAAATGCGTTACCGGCGCGCGGTTAGCGCGGTCATTTGCGGTGTGTTGTTGCGGTCGGGCAGTTTAAATGCCCTTGTATTTTTTTTTCTCGCAGCGCATGTGTGTTAGTTTGAACTCGACGCCTTGTCTTGCAATAAGCCTGACCGCTCTGATTTATTTCCCAGGTCTGAAAAAAGCTAAGCAAACATGAGCGACAAGGGGACAGTCTCACCGAAGGAGAAGGAGGCAACAGAGAAGAGGGGGCGTGGAAGACCCCGCAAGCAGCCCCAGGTAAAAACCTCTGACGTAAGTAGTGCCTTTCCTACTTTTGTTGAGAAAAGTGTGTCACCTCAGGTTTGCATGAATGACAAATATGACAGGAATATGCCTGACTTATGCAATTAGAGAAGGGAGGGCTTTGATGTGTAAAACCTGATAAACAAAACAAACCATTAGCCCACATCTGTTCCAGCTGATGCTCAGGTAAATATGACTGCAGCCAGGTGAGGGACTGATGCACATCCATGCTATCCTGCTGAGCCTTTAGTGAATTAAGATATGGCATCAGCAAGCCCTTGTGGCCATTTGTTCACCCTGCTATTTGTGTAAATGTAGTAAACCTTCAACAAACTTCCTGTGTGTCTCACAGGTTTGTAAGCAACCTGTAACCCTACACCTTTAAACTGGTTTTAACCCCCCTCCTGACCAACCTCTGCTCGTCATGTAATGGATGACATAGCAGACAGAGTGGAAGCAGGGAATGGCTCATATAGCTGTCGCTCAGCGCTTGTGTTTTAGTATTGAATTGCTTCGTTGCTATGAGCTGCGGTTGTAAACACAGCCTCGAAATGCAATAGGAGACGAGTCAGCCATGGCATAGCTCACAACCACGAATTATCACATGAACAAGATAGCACATACTGAATTTACCTTTCATTTTGGAGTCGATGGTAATCCCCTTAAAGTTAACTCAGGTATTCCCCTTGATTCACCTACGTGTTCACTGCACATTGGCTTTTGAAAGACACGCTGTTAGTCACTAGAAGCAATGTTCGTCTTAAACAGTTTTGTTTTCGGTTTGAGGCAGCAGTTAGTTTCCATGTCTAACAATGGCAACCTGTGGCTTCGACCACCTGTCAGTCTTTGAAGCATGTCAGTCGCACTGACCTTGAATAATGAACTTGGTCAATGAGAGTCTTGCATGTAGAAGTATATTCATGCCCATGTTATCGAAGAGCAGATCATCCTAATGGCGCCTAATAATATTAGTCAACAGTTTGATGTGAATGCTTAAACAACATCCAGATATATGTTGTGGAATGCTGACTTTATCTTTTGGCTGTCTTGTCAGGAACCAAGTGGGTCCCCTACTCCAAAGAGGGCCAGAGGACGACCGAAGGGCAGCAAAAACAAGACAACTAGCAAGGGCAAAGTAAGTCAATGCCGTCTGCATTCGTGTTTGTGCTTGGCCTCAAGTCTTGGATCCAGCTACAGCTAGCTTGCACCGTGAGCAGAAATAATGTCTATGTTGAGAAAGATGAACACAGTTTAACAATGAAGATGCACATGACAAGGGCTTTCCCATCTTCTCTTGCGAGCATTTCCCTTCTGTAACCCACTGATTCCTTTTGGTTGATGAACATTTCACCAGTAGTTAACCTCATCCTCTTAAGAGGACGTCCTGCTGTTACTCATGATATATCGGTTGGCTGCAATTTAGCTGCTTCCCGTTCTGGTGTCAGAAATAGCCTGGCTAGGGTTTCCCATTGTAAAGGCCTTGGGTTTACTGCCTTACTTTTTTTTTTTTTTTTTATTTGAGTGATGCTCACTCTGTACTTCCTGTCCTCCAGCTTCCTGCAGCTTGTCATGCACAGTGTGGTGCAGGTGCAGAGGCCGCAAGACTGTTTCCAAGCTGACACTAAGCACCCCTCCACCCCCACCCAACACACAGCCCTAGTTCTTCTCTGCCTGTCGTCTCCATAGCAACAACTGATTTTCTCCCTTGCCCCAACCCTACAGCTCCCCTGTGCGCTCTGTCTTCGCTGCTATGTATGGGAAAAGGAAAGCAAGCGAGCGAGAGAGGGAGAGTAAACGGCGCGCACTTGTATGATATAGGTTTAGCAGTGAGGGCCAAGCTGCAGAGGGTTTGTGTCTCTGCTCAGTTCCACCAGCTGTCTCTGAGCCTCAGACCAGGTGGCCAGCGAACTGGAGTGCCCTGTGTGCAGTTCCTGTCGGCCTTCCAGATAATAGCCAATGAACTCAATGCCCCCTTATTTGTCTCATTACAGAGGTAGCACTGCCATCTGCAGGCAGCTAGAGGCAGAGCTCTGTGCAGATATGGATTGTTTATGACTCAAGTTTTTGCACCAATTTTTCTAAGAAATCTTGAGCAGAGCAGCGGGTCACCAGAAAAATGCACTGCCGTGCCCCACCCATGGCTCTTTTAACCTTGCACTGTTTTCTTTCACAGAAGGCAGCAGCAGCCCCATCTGAAGGGGGGAAACGCAGAGGAAGACCTAAGAAGGAGGTAAGAGTCCCTGGACAAACAGTGCAGCATCAGTGCTCGCATTTGTTTAAACCATTCCTCTCCTCAATTGAATTATGATTGGTATGACTGTCTGCAGGGCAAAATTGCATTTGCCTAATTCCCTTGCCTGCCTCCTTCCTCTCAGACAAGTCATTTTTACTCATCACAGCTATTTCGGTTCTCGGGTGTTCATTTAGAGCAGCTTCTTGGTAGCATAGAGGCCTCTAGACACCAAGACCTCATGCACAGGCAAACCTGAACCTGCATGACAATTTTCTCCTCATAGTGACCCAAACTGACAGCATGACTTCCTTTCCTGTGACTGCAGAATGAGTTGCCAGACTACGTACAGTCGGTCAAGGAAGCATGTTTAATCTAGGAAGAAATTGCGGTCTTGTAGTAACATTCTGTCATGTGCATAAGTGGTTAGGGCGTACTCTGAAAGAAGTCTGGATTGAATTAGTCACAGAATGGAATGAACCAAAGTTACCATCCTAAATATCCCTCTCATTTTTATGAATGAACATCTTGGGCTGCTGTGAGTGTGAGAAGGAAAGGCGAGTGCAAAAGCAGGATGCCTCATTGTGACTCACCACTCTATGAATCACTTTTCACTACAGATGGCTCACCCTTCCCCTGGGTGTTCTTCATGCTGCAGTGGTTTTTCAAAGAGATTTATAATATTTGTGTTTTTTCATGTTGGTACTCGGGGGGGCTATGAAAAGTAAAAACAGTCACGTTGAGACATGAATCACAGGCAGCTATTGTTGCTGACTGTTGATGGCACTTGAGAGGCATTTTCCTTGTGGGCGTAGTTGAGACCTGACTGGACTTTTTGTTTTTTTTTTCTCTTTCTCTCTTTCTTCCTCCTGTCACAGGAGAAGGAAGAAAAGGCGTCCCAGGAATCTTCTGAGGAGGAAGAAGAAGAGGACCAGTAATTCACAACGCATGCTACCTCACTCAACATACTGACTTACTGTTAACCAGAATTGGGCTGTATCTCCAACACCAGTGCCACCACATGACCACTGTTCACGACAAAGCCCTCTTTGCCAAAAAGGAGGGTTTAAACACAGTACAAATATCATGCAACAGCACTGGATAGAACGATGGACCTTGCTCAAGCATAGATCTAAGAATTACATGAAAGGTATCAGCCCTCTTCTCTACATGTCATGTTATCCCAAGTCTTTTATACTGGACAAAAGTGTGCTCAAAGGAGCCTGGACGTTTCCACTTTTTTCCTCTAAAGATGGTTCGTAGGACATTTTTCTCTGCTTAATGTTACTTATTTGTTGTTCTACCCGCATCTGAGATGGTAGGGCATATAGATTTCTCTCCATGTTTTGTACTGGACAAAGGTGAATTTTACCTATTACTG